>JAIKVJ010006848.1:0-13857 GCA_024679225.1 Phytophthora pisi
ATCTTCGAGCCAAAACAGGTTGGTGTTTTTGGTGTGTATTCTGTATATTGCACGAAACACTAATAAAATTTGGTTTGGTGTTCTATAAAGGCAAGCGAACGATTCTACGAGACGTGCACAACATGATCCAGGACGCTAAGAAGTGCTTTAATGGAGGACGATCGGATGCGGAGCGCGCTGTCTCCGTGCTGGACGAATTCTGCGAGATGAACACTGGAAATGTGGCGGAGTTCGTCATTGACAAGGCGACCAACGTGGTGCAAGTGATAACGTTCCAGTCAGCGCAGCAGAAGCGTCTCTTTGCAGCCTTCCCCGAGGTTGTTCTGGTCGACTCGACTCATAACACCAACGCGAACCGTTACAAGCTGTTTAGCTTCGCAGTCCACGACGTCTTTGGCCGGGTGGGTAAATGCTTTCAGGATCTAACCAAAAATGTACTGAGCATTTGTATAATTTTCTGTGTGGTTTATTTTCTTAGGGTCAATACGTGCAATACGCATTGGTGCGGACGGAAGAGAAACCGAACTTGGCTCTTGCTGTCGCAACATTCAAAAAGCACAACCCTGAGTGGTCCAAGATCCGTGTTGTGATGTCGGATAAGGCACTGCATGAGATGGAGGTGCTGTTGGAAGGATGGCCGAATGCGCGCCAGCTACTATGTCGTTGGCACGTCGAAACGTGGTTGAAGAAACAGTGCTCCAAACTGGAAGACGTCGGGCCTATAGAAATCAATTATGAAAGGATTGGTGAATGCGGCATCTCAGGAGCACTATGGCGACCTGAAGAAGGCTCTGCTCGAGACAGTCGGGAATAACGAAACAAACCTGCTCTACAAAAGTTTTATGAAGCACTGGGATACTACTGACGAGTGGGTGATGTTCAAGCGTGGTTTCGTCCCACACCTGATGAACAACACGAACAACCGCCTGGAATCGAAATGGGGCCGCCTCAAAGAGGTTATTGACGGTAGTTTCACTGTTGATGAGCTCCTCTCCATGCTGATAACAATGCAAGACTACGCTGAAGAACGCTACCTGGCTGACTTCCATCGTGTCAGCAGTCGCCCTCCAATTGCTGCAGATCCTGAGTTAACTGCAGTGGCCATGCAGCTCAGCAACTACGCCTTCGAGATGGTGGCCCATCAGTACACATTGGCTGTCGGACCTCAGGCCTGTTACACATGGAGACGACATCAGATGGCAAGTCGAGAGTGACAAACCCAGCGAAGGCAATTCGCGCGTTGTAGATGTTCGGGTGAGATTTTGGTTCAATGTTGGTGGTTTGGTAAATTTTCGGTGCTGTGACTAACGCTGGGTTTTGTTCTACCAACAGCTTGCTGCATGCGAGTGTATATTCAGGCAGACCTGTTTGCTCCCGTGCCGCCATGGCATGTATGTCCGTGCCAAGTCTAACTACGAGACGGTAGTTCCGCCAATGGTTCGTTTCGCTACCCGTTGGATCGTCCAAAGTCCAGCTAACAACATCGATGAGGGGCCTGTACTGACGGGGGGATTAAACCGCATCAACCGCCCTCCCCGCCGTGCCCCACGAGCACTATCCAGGGACGCGAAGTACAGCCAAGGCAAACAGATTGCAGAGAAGATCATCGATGTCCTCTCGATCCAGCCGACTACCACACACAAACTGGCAATGCAGTGGCTTACGGGTTTCTACGACGCGCTACATACTGGCAAACTGGCCAAGATCTGTGTGCAACAAGCGGCTTCAACGCGCTGTCTCAAGTCTCTTCGGTTGGTGGTGTGACAGCATCACAGCTTTCTTTTGCTGAGATGAGCAGCGCGCCCGAAGGCGAGTCGATATGCGATGTGACGGCAGGGACGGACCTTGAAGAAAAGGCGCCCGTCCCAGTAGCCGCACCACCGGAATCGCCTAATCACCAGACGACTATCGCACCGTCTCAGCATGAGAATAACGGATTTTCCCGAGTACAAGACCTGTAGGAAATAAAAGTCCGGTCAGGAATAGGTTGGAGTGACTGAAAATAGAAGTCCTGTACTAAATAAAAGACCAGACATCTATTTGTTATAAATGTACTGGAACATTTAGTTTTTATAAATGTTCGCCCGAACTCTGTTTGCTTTGGAGCTCGAGCTCCTTCCAACCCTATTGGTTTTGCTTCACAACGATACGATGTACCTGGAAAAAGCAATGAATTGTGGCCGTCAACCGATCTCGCTACAAGTACTCCATCAGCATTATTGTCTTAGACAAACATCTACATATAAACTGCTAAAGAAGATGATACTGAACGACTGTTTATCTTTTAAGAGACGAGCATGGAACGCCTACTTGCGCTTTTACAGCGTCTTGCACGGCCTAGAACTTACTTGTGCGGTCCGAACACTTCGTTCAAAACCATTTTAAGCTGCTGATGCTGCAAGTGCACCGTGGACTGCACTTAGTGCACGGCAAATGTATAGCGGAAGTGGCTAACCCCCCACGGCTAATGTACTCGAGATGCTGCTTCTTACCCAAAAGCTTATCGATGTGAGCTTGAGCGTACCTACAGGCCAGGTACCCTGCGTTTGCAGCCCTACCTAAGCCTAGCCAAAACTTCTTGGCATCTCGATTTGGCCAGCTTGTCAGTCGTAAATGGGAACGGCGTCAATTCTATCAGGCGAACCAATGCGATGATCTTGGGGTTCCTACAACGAGCGAGACGCTCCTTTGCGAGGTCGTAGACCAAGAAAAGTAGATCTTTCTGTACACCGCCAGCCTTGATGCAACGTTTCCATGAAATATAAGTCCTCACCCGAGTACAAGTCCCCTCGTCAGAATCGTTCGGTTTGCAGGGGCTTATATCAATTAGAAGACCGGCTTATATTCGGTAAAATCCGTTACTATAGGTCGGAGTCCAGCGGATCCTATCACCTTAACATCGCCACCGAAGCGTAAGGGATTCACGCGGCGTGCGGAGATGCACGAAGCGTCGACCGGAGAGCTGCCAGTTGCAAACAAGATTTGGTTGCGCATCTCAGAAGGGAGAAAGGCGCGTGCCGTTAAGCTCTCGGGCATGGCGATTCGTAAAGGCCCGTACAGCAGACGCACCACCATGTCGTTCATCGAAAGGTTGAGCTTGCCATCCGTGGAAGTGGCTGGGAAGCTCGACGTTCGTAGCTTCACCATTGGGCAGCCCGTCCCAGTGATTAAGGCGATTCCTCAACTGGAGAAGATCGAGGAGGCCATAGAAGCAACCGAAAACAAGAACAACAAGGCGCTGCTTACTCGGTGGGAGGACTATGGGTTTGCCACGTACGGGCAATTGACGCTCATGGCTCGAGTGATCAAGGCACGAAACAACTTCAAGTTAGTCGAACACACGATGAAGTGGATTGACGCCTTGGCGTTTCGAGTGGCCAGTATTGTGCCGCCGTTCAAAGACATGGAGGACGTGACTAAGGTAAGATTTCCTTGCACCGAAAGTATACCTAAAGTATACTAAAAACACCAAACTTACTGATGTGCTTTGTGTTTAGGTGGACCATAAGCAAGCAGTAGACGAGCTGAACCTGGGGCGGTGGTATGTTGGCCGACATGAACAAAATGGCTGTGAATTCCTGGATTTTCGATAGAAGCTCTGGCTGCACTCGGGGTCTATCATCGGTGGCCTTTTGGCACTCCATTCCGAGTATTTGGATGTTGCCATTGTCAACCCTCGCTTTCACGACTTTGATGATGCTGATCAGAAGATGCGCACAGCAAAAGGATATGGCGCTGCGAATGCCAGGGCCAAGTTCGTCATCAGCGTGATTAACTTGGGGCACCACTGGGGTGCATTTTCGTGAATACGGAGACGAAGATCTGCTACCTATTTGACCCCATGCAGCTGACTAGCAATGTGTCCGCGCTGAAGGAAGTGTGGTTGAGAAGATGCTGGACATGACCGACCAACTGGACTACCACGTCATTGTCCACTGCCAGCAGAGGGATGGTACGTCGTGTGGCATTTGGTGCTTGGTGTTGTTGGAACTACTACTGTTTGGTGCAACTCCTAAAACCTGGTCTGACTACTGGAAGGAATCTCTGTACGAAGTGGTAGGCTACTTGAGCTTGCAGCTTCAGCAGCCCCAGCAGGTTTAGTAGGCACACTAACTTCAATACATATCTTTAGTACTTGAGTTTTGTGCCAGACCAAAACACAAAACTTGGTTTCACTAAACCCACGCCTCCTAGGAGCCAGCGAAGTCGTCATTGAGACTAGGCCTCCAAACCGGCCATAAACTTGATTACGAAGGGGGCGTGGAGTATTGTACCAGATAACGGACACTTCAGATCAAGGACACCGGCGCTGACGGCGACATAATTTTGATTACAGTCCTCCCTCCCCGATATGCGCACCTGGTCTTCCGCATACCCCGTCATATCTCTTTATCAAGGTCGTGGGTCCAGTAGCCAATCAAAACAAAGAATTGAGTTTTGTTAATACGTGGCAGATCACTAGGAATCTGGGCGGGAACGGGAAGATCACCATCACCTCCGTGCACAGGTCCCCTCCTAAGTAAGTTGCGCTTTGAAAGGCTTTAAATGATCATTAGTTTTCCAAGGAACTGAGCACGAGTGTGTCCGCCAAGCTTTCCGAATTTCCACCCACCATGAGACTGGCTCCGTACACAGTCTTAAGAAGGCTTCATAAAATGGTCATAGTAGTATAGTGTATCCCCTAATCGCCACATATGGTAACGACCAGATCCGGAGACCATCACTCCTGTTAAGAATTGAGTGGCTCCCTCGCAAACCGGAGCCCTCAGGCGCAAGCACCCCAGGACGTCGCTGCCAGGAATGCTGAGTAGCTTGCCGACGCTCCCGTCATGATGGCTGCGAAGCTATCCAAGAAGCTCAGAAGCGCGACCAGGCGATAGATGGAAGAAGGACTCCCAGAAAACATGCGTTCAGGACGAGCATGCAGGCGCTGGACTCGCCTGGCGCGTCGACATCGTTTGCGGATGCGGAAACAAGCACCAGTGCCTGCTACGTTGGCGTACGCAGGTTCTGAAGACCCCCCTGCCGTCGGCTATTGCGTGGCCTAAACGATAGCACAAGGTTTGTTTCAAGTTGTGGTACATTCTTGGACTGTGCACGCGTGTACAGTACAGTCCTGCGGATATAAGGCCCTGACCCATGTTCGTGTTGTGCTGTTTGTTTAACTAAGGGGCTTAGAGTTTTTTTGTTAGCGTTCGTGGTAGTTGAAAGTAGACGCCACTCCAAATTTTTGAATATTAATGTACCTTGTGTTTTCCAATACTATAATTAAGTGCTCCTATAGGTACTCATCTGTCACAGATGTTGCTCTGAAAGAGAGCATTGGCTAGGATGAATGGTCACTATAACATATGCTGATACAACGCACAGGAATACGTAAATTACTGGCTCCCCGTTTGTAGACTAGTTTTTGTGTCCTGCAAAGACAAGCCTCGCACCCATTATTTGAAGCTTTCATATTAAAATAACACTTTCTGTAGCAGCAACACGATCAGTTACCGCACTGGTTATTGAGAACGAGGCGAGATTTCCATAACGTGGTTTACCAATTCATGACCTCTGACCAGTTCATGGACTAAAGCGACTATTATCCAATCCAATCTTCTTATTTGGACTAATATTGCTCTGATTGGCTCAATATTTTTTAACCAGATCTTGGCCCTCACTTTTCCTTACGCTGAATCAGATATCGAGTCGAGCGTAAGATGAAGGCGGCCTTCACAAACAAGCAGCTAGAAGAAGCTATCGACCGCGTCCTCGCAGGAGAGAAGCTCGCAGCCGTGGCCGACTCGTCACCAGTGTCGTTGTCAACACTAAAGCGCAAAGTCGCCGCGCGCATCGAAGGACGATCTATTGAGCGCCAACGGCCCGGACCTGCCCCCTTGCTGCCTCCCGAGTGTGAAGCCGATCTAGTGGCATGGATCGCTGCAATGCAGCGTCGTCTGGTCCGACAAGCAATGGTGCAGGAGCTGCACTCCAAGCGCGCGACAACAATGACGCCGAAGTGCCTGCAGTGGAGCCGCTGCTCATCATCGAGAGCGCGACGGTTTGAGTTTGGTATGAGACTTTGTATGAAATCGCGTCGGTCCAACATCTGTTCAGTGCGTCATAAAAAATACATTTCCGCTTTGTTTGCTTCGCTGTTGCTTGTTCATATTTGCTCATAAATTGGTGCGAGGACCCTCAGAAAGCGTACCGACTGCTTGTATAAATGCTAGCGTTGTAGCATCGCTGCTCTAATATTGGTGTCGTCATCGACGATTTCGCATGAGGTGCTGCTGGCGGGTCATGAATTGGTAAACCACGTTACTTGAAGTGTAAGTCTTTGGCACACGAAGGAACCTCCGCTGGAGTAATACTCCCGCCTTCTGGGGGAGCAGACGTCAACGCTTGAGCTGCCACACAGTCGAGGCGGGTGCTGCGTCCAGTGTCACGATGATCCATAGTGTACGCGTTAATCACGACGCCCATTTGAGCATGGGCATCCAGCATACGTTGCTCCACTGCAGGGCAAACAACAAAAGAGAAAGAAAACAAATTGTTAGAACTAAGTTCGGGAAGGAGGAGTATCCATGGGTGTGCTATTTCCGGGAGCATGAGGATTCGAGGACGACTACACATGCGACGATGAAGAGCAACTCTATATTTACATTAGCGATCGGTAGTGTAGTTAGACGATGGCGCAGGCCTCATTCCGGTTTTCTCTCCACTCTGCTGACGTCGGCCCGCCACACCGCGCCCTCGACTATCTGCAATGCACTACTCTTTGCCCCCCAATCCGCTTGCGTGATGGAAATGCGAAATAAAGGATAAGGAAGCTTGAGCAAGTGTCCTATACGAATAAACTTAGTGTTGACGGAGGAGAACCCGGGACCTCCCTGTATGAACCACACATTGGGAGCGGTGACCACATCACCAACAGTAGCAGGCAAGCTCTTCACGAAAATATCGACGGTTGGATCTAGCGACGCTGAAGTCTCGCAGATTCCGGGGTAGCACAAAGGCGCGGAGTAGACGGCACACTCGGCGACTTGGGTTGGTGGTCTTGTGTCCGGGTCCGACAAGGTAATTTCAGAGCAAGGATACCACCCATTCAGTGGCGGCTTGGTGGTGTTGGTTGCGGTGACATTCCGCGCGAGCGTGCAAAATATCCCGATTGTGAAGAATCGGTAGAACGGCATGTCTTCTCGAAAAGTGCTAAAGTCTGCTAGCGTGCAGGTGCTTCGTGGTGCCCCGCGGTTGGAAAATGAGAAGTGAGAGCTCCAGTCGTTGCCGTCGTGGTTAATCGTCCGATGTTGTAGAATTGTTTATCAGTACAAGCACATATGTGTACGGACCCCGGATTCGTCGTGATAGTAATATGATCACGCAGTTTATATGTGGATCACGGGACTCAGCAGCGACTCTTGATGCTACACATAAATTGTTGCTAGCAAAGCGGAAGATTACCTGCGGGATATTACCATGATGATGAACAGCAAAACAATCCACCAGTTTTGTATCTATCCATCGCGTTTGTCCAAGGACGCATCGTCAGTTCCTGCGGAAATGAACCTGATAAATGATGCTGGATCTCCAACATCTATTTTATGGGTAACTTTACACTATGGCATGTGGGTGTTTCAGGGGTTAGCTTTACACAAGAAGTGGCATTCTGTATTATCGACGGCAAACACTTCCGAAGTCTACAGAAAGGGGGTTCCGATCGAGACAATCATACCTATTCATGTGTTGTGGTTATATACAGCTTGAAAGTTATAGTGCACTATTATGAAAAAACAACACTATTCCACGGCCACCTGTCTAGGTGGAGCCTAACTCGGGTTTGTACTCCCCGTCGTACGCTTCATCCGTGTGCAAAAGGTTGTGCAGCTCGTACGTCGGCACCGAAAAGTCGAACGGAGGCATCTCACTCACGCACGTTCGATTGAGGCGCTGCAGGTCGCCGTCGTTTTTGATGTACGACATCACCAGCTGAAACCCGCAGGTCAGAACGGGATCGCTGCCGTTGCCCATACCACTCGAGAAAACAACGTCGTGGCCCGCATAGTCGAAGACGAACAGCTCTTTCTTGTTGGTGCCGAGAGCTTCGAGTAGATACTCGGCATAGTTGGGTGGCGTCAACACGTCCAACTTGCCGTCTAATAGCAATACACTGGCGTCGCTTGGGAGGGTTGCAGACTTGTTCCAGTACTGGTCACGCTGGTAAATGATCCCGTCGCCGTCATAATTGCCGAAGTTGAACTCGTCACACGCCGCCGACTTCTCTTTCGACATAGCGCAGTACACAGGTAGCAGTTGGCGGTAGGTGTCGCTGCTGACGATACTCGAACCGTTCACGCGGGACTCCAACTCAGCTCGCGATGGTGTAGGCGTCTCCCACATCTCCGAGTATACGATGAGGTAGTACAGTAGGTTGGAAAAATGCGCGTCGACGTGCTGGCTGTCCCTATCAACTCGACAAATGAGGACATGACTTCGCCGTCCTTCGCATTGCAGCGATTTAGTCGGTAGACAGTAGGCTGAATGAGCGTTTGTGTCGCTGGATAAGCCAGCAGCGTCCCCAGCTTATACCTGAGCATGTGGGTCACGACGTCGTGCGCTCGAGTCTTCTTGGCGATGGCAAAAACCCCGTCCCGACCTGCGGGTTCCAGCTGTTGATGTCGTATATCAGCAACGACGGCAACCTGCTCGCCTCAATCGAACGTGTGTGAGTGAGATGCCCGCGTTCAACTTCACGGTGGGGACGAATGAGCTGCACAACTTTTTGAGCACGGATGAAGCGTACGACGGTGTCTACAAACCTGAACAGAGCTCCAGTTAGGGTAGTGAAATGTTGTCGATTTGAGGTCGTAGCCAATATACAGGGGTACCCAAACTGTAAGTTTTGCCTCATGGGCCGAGAACAGTTTTGCTATTGTTGTCGATCTCTCACATTTCATTTCACCACTCACACAAACTTTCTCATCGTGCCCCTGAGCCCTGTAAACTTATTCAGCGATCGATGATAGTGCTTCTCTAAAGGTAGGTAACATCTTACCGCACCACCACCCCGACACCACATACACAGCTTACAGCATATTGAACTCGCCCCTTCAATCGTCCACCGTCCCAATCGCTCGATGGCTACGAGTCGGCGGCAACCACAACAAAAATATTTAACCGCGTACGCAAAAACTAATCACAGCGGAGCGTGCAAGGCTGATTTTGGCAAAGCTTCGTGTTCGTTTGGTTTATTTCGAAGCATTAAAATACTTCGAAGTAGATTCCTAGGCTCAATTCACAGGTCGAAGAGCTGTGCTTGGCCGGCAGAATTTTTTGTAACTTACCGAAACCGGGTACCTATCTAACCGAAAAATAGTACTTGTTAACCTAAACAATTACATTTAAAGCTACGAATGGCTACAAGTATTACTCTGTAGCTCAGGGGTTGTTTGCTAAATTTACATGTAGCACTAAAATCAAGGACAAGTCTAAGATAGGTAAGACTAGAAATTACTACTTTTGTGAAAGGTTGCTAAGGATTTCACAAATAAACTACGCAATGTATCCGCTGAAGCGCAGGAGGATCTGTTTGGTGTTCGGTCCAACACCTTAATGGCGTGGCAAGTAAATAGTACATCGCGAACCTGGATGATTTGCGCCCCCGCTCTCTGGAAAGTCTTGGTAGACGCCTACTTCGTGAGTTTGGAAGCAAATTATCCAAACAACAAATTGGTATCATGGTGGCCAATGAGCGCAAACGAACCAGCGAAACGTACCATGAGTTCAGCCTTCGTCTGAGAGCCATGGCAGCGGCGACTACGGTTGATGGACTTGAATCTACGGAGTCAAATAACCTTGCATTGAGCTCACTCATTTCGAACGCATGGCCAAGGCACACTGACCTGCTTAGAGTTGTGATTCGCGAGGACGCCAATGACCCGTTGCACGAAATCAGCCGAGCCATCACGAAGCTCTGCGGATTAGCCAAGCACCAAGGTATCCTGACAAGACCGCAGCAGTTACAGCAAACAACTTTACCAGGGAAGCGTAAAGTCCCACCGGCCACCGTCAAACGCGAAAGATTGCCAAAGACTGCCCGGCTTGAAGGTGGACGACTTGGCCAAAAGGACTACTCAAATGCTAGGTGTGGTGAATGCGGTGAGCTAGGTCACACGACAGGATATCACGATCGATTTATGGCTCGAAAGCGTGGCCAACAAGGCGCAGCTCACGTGGCAAAACGCCGCTCGACGGGCGATGAACCTACCGCGAGTGACAACGCGAGTGCTCTCCAGCAGCCGGACTCAAGTACCGCAACAGCCGATCAGCAGGCAGCCTTCGACGACTCTGACTGAAGGTCTCGGGAGCCACAGGCAGGAATTGCAGGGAGTTTACATAACCCTGGAATTGCATGTGGTGCCCCGATAATCGACTCAGGCTCCACGTATCACATCACGGGGGATCGCACTCGACTGACCGACATTCACGAGTGTGAACCTCACGCTGTCGAAGTTGCAAATGGAGGCCTTTTGATTGGAACACAAATGGGGAAGATGACACTCGGTGAGCTTAACAATGTCACGCAGAATCGGGTTGTGTACGCTCAAGGTTTTGAGCAAACACTAATCTCGGTGAAGCAGCTAATCGACATGGGGTACAAAGTAGAATTCACTGATAGTGAGTGCTTGATTTACGACCAGCCCGTTCTTCGAGATTCTATTTCACGTGGAGTTTATACGCTGAAGTTGCCGACCGCGACGGCATCAGCGGCCCTGCGACCAAACTCGATCGAAGATTGGCATCAAAGACTGAACCACCTCAATTATCCTGCGATCGTCGAGCTGTCCAAGTCAAATGCGGTAAAAGGCTTGACGATAGTGGGTCGACATACGCCCACCAAAACGTGTGAGATTTGCGCGCTGAGCAAAATCAATCGAGCCCCAGCTCCACGCAAAGCCACTCACCCCAAAGTAGCTCAAGACGAAGTATGCCATGGTGACCTGGCTGGTCCTTTCAAGCGGAGTTACAATGGAAACAAGTACTACCTTGCTTTGAAGTGGATGGGTCACACAACGGTCTACTTCCTCAAAAGGAAAGGTGAAGCTGCATCCCGTTTCCGTGTGTACATGAACTTGGTGAACCGGCGTTTTCGTGATACTGGTAAGGCTGTGAAGATTTTCCACTCTGATAATGGTGGAGAGTTCTTAGGACACGAGTTCATACGGGCGTGTGAGGACGAAGGGCTAGCGGTAGAACTGTCTGAGCCCGAAGCTCACCATCAAAATGGAGTGATTGAACGAACGCACCGGACCTTGGCGGACGGAGCAAGAGCGTTGATGTTGCAAGCTGATATTCCACACTATTTGTGGGAGTATGCTATCCGCAGCGTTGTGTATTCCCGAAACCGTGTGCTGTCCAAAGGGGATCCAGCGAAGACTCCTTATGAAAAATTCTGGGGTCGTAAACCGGATATGAAGAGTGTCAAGACGTTCGGACAGCGCTGTGTGGTCCTCCTTCCCAACGATCAACGTTCCACCGCTTACCAGTTTCGGCCAAAGGGACGTAGCGGAATATTTGTTGGAAGCGATCCTCAGCGGAAGGGATATTTCGTCTACGTTACTGGCAGTCAACGGCGTGTTGTACACAGTCGCAGTGTTGTATTCCTCGAGCCCCCTCAGCGTCATGAAAAATATCCAGAAGGCGGGGAAGACCCTTTTCAAATTGTAGAAGACGAAGATTTAGATGATGACACCACGAGCAGCGCTATTCGTGACTCTCAGCTTTCGCCAGTGCAGATAGCGACATCTTCCGAGCCTCCAGTACCGCTTCACCAAGCAGCTCCCGTTACACTAGCCAAGAATCTGCCGAGGCCTCTCCTGCTACCGCCTCGTCGGTCCCAGCGAATCCGTGATCGTGTGGTTAATTCGCTTGCTGCGAGCGCCACTGTGGACGAAATAATTCAAGCGCCACTATCGTTACGCGAGGCACGAGCCTCCAAACACTGGGCTAAATGGGAAAAAGCCATTCGAGACGAGATTCAGGCTCTCCGTGACAATGACACATTCGAGCTAGTCGAGCCCCCCGTTGGTGCCAACGTGATTGGGTCGATGGTCGCGTTTCGAGTTAAACTCAACAGTGAAGGAGAACTTGATAAACACAAGGCACGGATTTGCGCCCAAGGTTTCTCCCAGGAATTTTTAAAGGACTATTTTGAAACCTACGCTCCCGTGGCCCGTTTGAACTCAATCCGCGTCTTCCTAGCATTAGTTACCCAAATGGGACTGCTAGTGCGCCAGGGCGATGTTCCTACGGCGTATGTCAAGGCGAAGCTGAAAGAAACGGTATACGTTCGTCAGCCTACCGGGTTCGAGGAGGGCAGTCCTACACAAGTGTGGAGACTTAAAAAGGCGCTGTACGGTCTTAAGCAGGCCGGGCGCGAGTGGAATGCAGAAATCAATGCGTTCCTTACGTCACTTGGCTTAGAACCGACTCGCGAAGACCCGTGCGTGTATGTTGATGCCACTACCGGTTTGATTGTGCTCCTATATGTTGATGATATTCTCATAGGTTATCGACGCGAGAAAGACATGCTCAACCTCAAGAAAGCGCTTCAAGTGAAGTACGGCGTAAAGGATCTCGGGGAAGTAAATTGGTTTCTCGGAATTTGTATTCACGTTGATCGCGAACGTGGCATCACAACTTTGGACCAGTCAAGCTTCACAGCAGAGATTGTAAAACGATTTGGTATGGCTGATTGTCGTCCAAGAAAAACTCCGATGGATCGTGGTTGTATGCTGTATAGCAAGAGTGAAGAAGACGAGTCAGCAGGAGACTCGCCCTATCGACAAGCAGTTGGTGCACTTCTCTATCTGGCAAGGGTGACCCGTCCTGACATTTGGCAAGAATGAATAGTTGCTAAATAAACCGTTTGCTGACAGTCGACTAAGTCGAGTTCTTGAACTACGTCAAGAAGATACTGAGGACGACCAGTGTCTCATTTTGGCCTGGAAACCTAACAAAGTGGCCATTAAATGCTCTGGGTCGGAGCAAAAACTTGGAATCCACTCACAAACTATTGAGCTAGGCTAGCTAGATATACAGAGAGAGAGAGGGAGTTAAAGCTACTGCAGAACCCTGCTGCTATGAATTTTGATGCCACTATCGTATTGAGTGGGGAAAGTATCCAGAGAGTGCCTGGTGCGCAGCATGTGCGGCGCACCGAAGTCGCTTGCAATGCGGATTAGACAAGTTGGCTACCTACGAGTCAGGCTTTTAAGTGCGGGTATACATGTAGTAATCGGTCAGGGGTACGTGATTAGTTCCAGTTTCCAAGGGAAATGCCCAAAGAAAGGCAAGATTTGCTTTAATACAAACTTTAGTATCCTATCTTGTCCCTAGCCAGCTGGGAACGCTCCAAAGCTTTGGAATCACATGAACACTCTGAATCAACAAAGTGAGATGATACATGTACAGTAAGAAGTGTAATTAGTGTGGGTCCGCTAATAGTGTGGGCGCGCAATTAGTATGGCCCACACTAATTAAAACCCTCAATAAAATTGTATGAGTTTCACTATGGTCATACAAAAGCTAGCATTAATTTTCGGGAAGATTTACCCACACTATTTTTGCGCTGGCAGGAAAATCAGACCAGGCGCAAATAGTGTGGCCCACACTAAATACACTTCTTACTGTACTGTACATACAGTATGTACAGAGAGTAGCGGCAATAAGAAAGGGTCAATAACTTATAGTTCTGACAACACATAAATATTGAATTACACAGGGCCTCTATTTCGGTACTGAGTGTCAAAGTAATGTGGCACACACAGCAGGTAGATTATACTGGGATAGGAAGCAACGTTAGTGCTGCTA
>JAIKVJ010006849.1:0-13722 GCA_024679225.1 Phytophthora pisi
TTGGTTGTCTTGAGAGTGCAGAATTGCGAATGAGCGCGTTTATTGGTGGGTGCCGTAGCCGTCAACCTAAACGCGAACCACCAGTTTGGGTTGTGCAAAAACCGCTTTGCTTTGCGTATTTTTCTGAGCTAATTTTTGGTAAGTAACATTATTTTAGTGCTACTTCACAAATTACTTCACCACATTGAAGTGGAATAGCACCACAGTGGACCGGCAAAGGTGTAGATGCACCCTGGATCTCTACCGATTCGCTCCGTAACGCGTCTGTGATACCCTGAAGCGTCTTCAACCGGTACTCAAGCTGGTTCTTCTCAATATAGCGTAGTCTTTCCTGCTCCGCCTTAGTCCACTGGTCCACACAGTACTGTTGGGTTAAGCCCCCCCCCGAAGAACCAGAGAATCGCTCGACGTTCTGTCGTAAAGCGGATACACCTCAAATTCCCGTAGGGACATTGTCAGCCCCCCCTGGAATTAACCGGGTTGCCGACGTACGGAAGATCATAAGTCCATCCGCTCTCCCCGTACGGAAAGAGAAGTGGGTATTGAAGAGGGGGATACATTTCGCTGGGCTCGTAGATGCGTCTAAACCCTCCCTATCGTGGACGTAGAATAATATCCCGTGATTGAGCTGCATTGTCGTCAATAACAATCGCGGCTACTTCCGAGGTAGTCGGTAGGTTGTGAGTACCCTGGTTCGCGTTCCTGTTAACGTGTAGACGGAGGCGAAGATCCTCTTCGGGATGAACTAACTGCTGAAGTCGCAACGCAGGATTGTCCAGCAGAATACTTTCGCCTGCTTCCCGGCGCCTCTCTTGCTCGTCTCGGACCTCCTCGTACTCTAGTCTGGTATATTCAAGCAAAATATCTCAAGCACGTAAGAGCTCTTGAACGTACTTATTAATATCGACCATAACCTCGTCGATCGTTTCCAAAATCGTTCGATTCAGTCTATCTGTCATCTGCATTCGACTTCGCACTCGCGCATCCCATGTCCGAGTCGTTCACATACACTTGGGCAAACATCGATCGGCCATTGGGGGGAGACAACAATGAACCTATTCGATGGCAAACCGATCCTTGTACGCGGAAATGGGTAACGCTGTCATCCACTGGAAGCGACCGTGAGGGCGATGCGCCCATTGACGTAAATGCAAAAACATTGTTGTACACTCGGATAGATCGCATGAATGTTGGGTTGTCGAAAAGACGCTGCAGTTGTTGCGGTGGCGCGCGGGTGGGCAGGATACATACCAAGCCGTTACGACAACAACAGCCTGACGTCTACTCTGGGAATTTCCACGCGTTGCAATACAGGCAAACCCTCTCAACGGCTAACTCATCATCAATAAAGCGTGTGAAGTAGTGGCGTCCACCTGGGACTGACGTTGGGTCGAAATTTTCATAATAAGCCAGACCAACCTTAAACTAGCGAGATCGTCGGCGAAAGCGCTCTGCCTCCTTTCGTCGTTTGTGATCATCATCAGTCATGGATTCTTGCATTTCGACCCTCCGAGCGCGCATCTTAACCCCCCATTCACCGTACACATTCTCCACACAATGTTTTTTGTACTCATACATGCTCAGCATAAATGTTGATTAGTTAAGTGATTTGTATAGAGCATGCCCTATTTATAGCATACATGCGCCAAAGCCAGTATGTAAGCTGAGCATGTATTGGTGAATGGGGGGTTAAGAGCTGATACTCATCAGAGTCGTTAGTCACAGCATCCCAAAACCGTCGTCAATATCGACAGCCACGGAAACCGCGATTTACCAAATAAAGAACCAAAAAATCAAACAACAAAACGCTGGTGGCTTTAATACAAAAACAAGTAAACTGGATTTGTTATCGTGTGATCCACGGTAATAATGCAAGGTTTTACTAAGGTCTAGGACCTAGAAACCTGATTTGTGTACTGTGTAGCCCATGGTACATAGAGGAAGGTGGATGCCTAGAGAAGCAATACTGAATTGGTCAATCGTGTTACCCGCGGTTGATAGAGAAAGTGGATGCTTCGTCGATTAATTTTAATATTGAAGTTTGTAATAAGATTCTAGGAAGATATTTATTGACTTATGGGATAGAGTGGGTGAAGCCAGAAGAAGTACTTGATTTGCAACGGGATTATTTTCCAACGGGATTATTCGCCTCACATGCCGCAACTGTTGCGGCAGAGTCAGCGCCGGAGAGCCGACATGACGACTTCTCAACTAGAACGGATTCGTGCTGCGGACAGGGAAAGACAGCGACTTCGTAGAGCAGCGCTTTCTAATTCTCAAGTCACGCGTGAGGTAAATGCGTCCCGGCATCAAACACGGAGCAGGGTGCTGCTAATTTAATTCAAAGTTTATATATAAGACATCAAAGAAAATGAAATAATGGGATTAGGGTTAAAGAGCATATAGTGACGGAGCTGGCCTATCAGACGTACTGTCATTGTGTTGAATTTAAATCCCGAGTGTCCCTCATAAAAACCTTCCTAACGGAATGGTTAAGTTGTGTGGTAGTGCGGTGATCTGAGGCTCTCGGTTGAGAGCAAGACTCACCCCCAGTGCCTCGTAGCGTGGTTCAGGCCGCCTTTGTATTACCAATGTCGGCGCAAGTGAGGTTAACCTATTACCTATCGGTTAACCTATAAAGCTAGCCGGCTATACCGGCACGGTGAGCAACGGGGGGCTCCTGGCACACTGTGCCCGACCACGGACTCGGAGGCACACCCGGTATTTCTACCATAGTGCGCCGGGTCCCAAATACCGTACTGGTACCAAAGACTGGGTCCGGGGAGAGGCAGACAGCCAGGCAATGCCGGCTCTTCTCGCTGTTTGTGATTCCCCTTACCCCGAATTTGGTATGAGGTTTTATACTGCTGGCGGGCAGCATGGGCGTCTCAGCCTTGGGTCCGAGGAGCTAGAGGGGTGGTCGGTCAAGTAGAAGTAAAGTGAGTCATGCATGTACATACGTTCAGTCCTGTGGTCGCTGGCGCCGGTCGCGTCCGCGCCGCCCGCCCTGGTATCCTCCTTCCCGGCGCTTTTCAAATGATGCGCGCGTCAAAAGAGTCGGACTTCGTACTTATGAGATAAATCGTATTTTCGTCCAATAAAAATTTTGTGGCATTGTGTGCGTGACGCACAGGGAAACTGCTATAAGAAAGGGGGAATAAATTTCAAAATATATGTATTTCAGCTCTACAGCAAAAATCAGTATATATTGTATTTTCGGGATCCCGATAGGTCATGCTGTTAGATAGTATAAATCGGGTTAATTCGCACCTCAGTAACGGAAGCCCGGTAACAGCCGGTAACCGTCGGAGCTGGTAGTGGCTGATCGAGCTCCGCTGTTCGTCAAAGCTGCAATGGTTGACTGTACTTCAGTATGGAGCTTCTAGTTGAAGTATCACTAGGGGGTTGTCACCCGAGAGGTTTTCTCCTCCTCAATCCCATTCTTTCCGTGGGCAAGCAAGCTCGTGTTCCTGCGTTCTCGTGTCTGGTCCTCCTCGGCCCTCGACACTGCGTGCCCGGAAGCACTACTGTCCTACTGCGTAAGCCCTCAGGTTATGAGCCAGGGGCTTTACCGACTACCCTCGTGAAGCTCCGAATGACTATGGCCTCGCCGAGTACGTCGACTGCGGCGTCAAGTGGCCAAACAACTGGTTCAAGTACGACTGGTGTTTCTATGGTGGCATCTACGGCCACTTCAACGGTGCTCTCCAGCCTACAATGACTACTGCCATGGGTACTGTGACTGCCGGTGGTGTCGGCCCAAGTGCTGTAGCTGGACTCGCTGGTGCTGTGGCTGGCCTCCCTGGTACTGGTGATGTACCAGGAGTCGCAGCAAGTGCTGGAGGTGTTTATGGAGCAGGCGTTGCTGGTGGTACACCAAGTGCAGGCATGGCGACTGGCGTCGGAGTTTCGACTGTGCCTAACCTAAATGCAACTGGAGGTGGCTACAATTCCGGTGGCTTCAACTTTGGTGTATTTTCGCCTGGAGTTCGATTTGGCTACACTCGCGCAGAAATACCAGTAAAAATAGATAATGTGCCGCGAATGAAGGGAAGTTTTGATCTTTATGCTGTTCAACTACGGGCCTTCTTGACTCGCATGGAGTGTTGGAGTGTTGCGGATGGCTCCCTCGACCTGAACGATCCAGTGCAAACACTGAGTTTTGCAGCGAAAGATAATGCCGCGCGAGAAGCTATTTTTCTGGTGTGCCCGCGCAGCAGGTTACACGAGAGTTACCCGAAGGGTTATGAAGTGGGTACACACTGTCTAACCTAACTCAGTAGGATAATCTGTACACGGCTTCAGAGACACTGATTATGCATATGACTAGGGTTCACTATGCTAGATAGTGATCCGGATACATATACACCGTACGCGGCTTGGCCGCGCTAAAGGGAAATAAATTCAGTTTGAGATTTACATAGCTAAGAGTTAAGGGTTGACTCTTGGAGTCCGTAAGGTGTACGGACTCGTACGTTCTAGTATTAGAACGGGCTATCTTAAGCTGAGACTCTGTGAGTCTGATACGTCTTCCTCTGACGCTAAAGCTACGGCAGCCCCGCTGCATGACTTGTTCTGCCACCGCTTTCGCTCAGAGGTAGCAAAACCCTTACCAACACTTTCATCATCAGAAGAGTCACCACGATCGGGGCAGTAGGCCGCAAGTGTCCAACTTCACCACAGTGAAAGGACGCTGAGATGATTTGCCAAGAAGCCACGGCACAGGCCGTGTGGAATCGCTTCGTTGATAAGCCGACGAAGCGGGAGTACTCTAATTACATCTTCGCCCGAGCTGAGTTTTACTCTAATGTGTATACATCGGAGAAATACATGGGTCAGTGGTTGCGCGAGATGGAGTCGCTGCGTCGACAGCTTCTTCATTACGGCAAATGCGTGGCTGATGAAGATTATGCGGAGACGCTTTTGGGTCACGTGGCGCGTACCCATAGTGATGTAGTGCGGTAACTCTCGAAACACTATGTTGTGCGCCGTGATGGTGGAGCAGATCGCCCTGTTCCCACGGCATCCCAAGTAATGAATGCCCTACGGGCTGAATCGGCGCTGGATGAGAAGATCGGTGCTGAAGAGCAGAAACCGGTTGGTATCGTTGCGTGCCGTAAGAAGACTGCACAGCCCAAGCAGCAAAAAGACAACCAAGGCCGAGGCAAGCGTAAGAGAAATGGTCGCGGAAAGAACAATCTGAAGAATGGGAAGCAAGGTAGCAAATCATTTGCGAAGAAGAGTGATAGGGAAGAAACTCGGACCTGCTTTCACTGTGGTGAAGTTGGACACTTGCGGCCTAACTGCCCCGATCGTGGTGACTCTTCTGATGATGAAAGTGTTGGTAAGGGTTTTGCTACCTCTGAGCGAAAGCGGTGGCAGAACAAGTCATGCAGCGGGGCTGCCGTAGCTTTAGCGTCAGAGGAAGACGTATCAGACTCACAGAGTCTCAGCTTAAGATAGCCCGTTCTAATACTAGAACGTACGAGTCCGTACACCTTACGGACTCCAAGAGTCAACCCTTAACTCTTAGCTATGTAAATCTCAAACTGAATTTATTTCCCTTTAGCGCGGCCAAGCCGCGTACGGTGTATATGTATCCGGATCACTATCTAGCATAGTGAACCCTAGTCATATGCATAATCAGTGTCTCTGAAGCCGTGTACAGATTATCCTACTGAGTTAGGTTAGACAGTGTGTACCCACTTCATAACCCTTCGGGTAACTCTCGTCTAACCCCGTTACACCCTCGCCCACCAAACCGTGGACACAGGTGGCCACGCTTAACGGTCAACCTCCGGGTCTAGTTCCGTCAAGCCCCCTTCTCCATCGAGTCAATCCATATCGCGTGGACTTCTCTGAGAACTTCTCGGCGCATCGCGCCCTCACATGACTTCAAGTCATAAAGCCTTTTGGTCTTTCGACCGCAGACAGCCTCTCGCGAGATTCGCCTCGGAGTCTCGCTCCTCTCGTGCTGCTGCTCTGCGTCCCCCCGCACCTTTGCGAACGCCAGCGCCCGCGCGCACATCCTCGACGCCTTCCAGGCTCTCAGTGTCCGAGTAATTCGCGGCGCACCACCAGAAGCACAGCTCGCAGCGCGCAAGCCCCACCTCCCCTCGAGCATCAACCCGCCAGATCATGGATCCTAGGGAACTCTTTGGTGAAGAGGGTGAGGTAGACGAGTCCATACTGGGTTCTCCGGACCGAGGAGGTGCGTCCCCAGCCACGCGACGCTCCCCGAGCCGCCGCGACGCTTCGCCAACGCCGTCGACACGCCGTGAAGAAGGCTCCCCGGCCCCAGTTGGCTCTCCGAGCCGTCGCGATCAAGAGCGCTCCGCGCGTACGTCTCCTGCGCGCTCGCCGAGCCGTCCACCTGCAGAGCGCGCTGCGCCGTCGAGGGAGGAGCCGCGGTCACCGCTGCGAACTCCAAACCCGTTCCCTGAACGCTCCTCCGGTCTCTACGAGCTGCGCGCGCTCACTGATCCACGGTATGCACCGCCTCGTGGTGAGGGCGTGCCCCTTGGCCCCGTCATCTCCAACCCTATGGACGAAGCTCAGTCCGAGCAGGTTGCGGCGCAGATGGATCCCATGCGCTCCCAGCGCCCTGAGCTGCGACCTCTGCTGAACCCCAGCGCTGCACATTACGGCGTCCGGCCTCGCGACCCCGCTGAGGCGTGTTGCCTGGCATTCCAGCGATCCCTCGCGCTCCACGCCATTGGGCCCGCGGCCCGTACTCCGGAGGAGCTCGCACTGCATACGTCTCTGCGAGAGCGACTCCTTACTCCACAGTCGACGATTGTCGCGGAGCATCGCGAATGGTTGCGGCGGCAGATGCAGAAGTCCGTGCCCGCCATGCGGACATACCCGGTGGTACTTGGTCCGGGGGAAGACTCGATCGAGTACGACGCTCAGTTCGAGTCCTGGGCCGAGCACAGCCGGAAGCTCAGCTCCATGGAAGCTCTAAGAGCCAGCTTCAGCGAAGTGGATGTTCGCATTGAACGCAAGCTCCGCCTTGACTTTGCGATGATCCGAGCCAAGCACAGCGTTGTGGCAATCGCCCAGTCGCAGACCCAGTTTAGCGCTGCGCGCTTCGCTCCTTCGAGCACTCCAGCCGCTCCTTCCCGCGAGGGAGTGAGCGCGGTGGCTCAGGGTCAGCCTCGGAGCAATGTGGCTGACACAGCAGCTCCCCAGTTATTGCCGGGAAGCGCGGGACGGCCGGCGTGCCGGCCTTGAGCCCTCGGGGCGCTGGTGATCAAGCTGATCAAAAGCGTCCACGACGTCTGGGCAATCCTGGTGGAGGGGCACCTCAAACTCCCATGAGTTCTCGGAGGGAGAGTACCCTCGCCATTTCACCAGATACTGGTTTTGACCCCGGCACCGCCCCTTCGCCAGGAGGCGCTGCACATGGTAATGCAGATTCCCATGCTCATCGAGCAGAGCCGGTGGAGGACGCGTCAATCCGTCTCGCAACGTCTGACGAGTTGCACGAGGCTCAGCAACAGGCTGGTCGCCTTCGGGATCACGTCCACGACATTGACGCGCGTCTGGCACGTTGTGCGACTGGTCTCGACAGGCTCGCTGAGCGGGCGGAGTGGCTTGGTGTGCCTCGGGCGGTCCGGGGCCGGCTTGGGACCTTGGAGGACGACTTCGTTCGCCTGAACGGGTGGATGAACTACTTTCGCGATCGCGAAGAGCGACACGCTCGAGAGTTCACGGAGTTACAACGTAACCAGGCTGTGCTTCAGGGTCAGCTCGACCTTCTGGCCCGCATGCAGGCCCCGCTTGCTGCGCTTCCTTCCCCTGTGGCTCCTGCTGTGCACGCGACACTCCCGCCTGTGCCCGCGGTGCCCGCGTTGATGGTCGCGTCTTCGACGCCTGCGACTGCGCCCTCGACGACCACGACCTCCGCGCCTGTGACCTCGTCACCCTCGTCACCCTCGGTGCCTCCATCTGCACCTGCATCGGGTCCTGGTACGGCTTGAGCAAGCCCACATAGAAGGCGGGGTGCGTCCGCATCTTCTTCCGAATATTGAGCGTGTACGCAAGGCCCTTCTCGGCCACAACCCGCGGGGCAAGATGATAAGAAGCTCCCGTGGAACATCATGTTTGCTGAACGCACTAAGGTGCTGTACTACCACGATGCAGACTCACTCAGCGCTGACATTATGCTTGGTCTCAAGAAATTCGTGGAGTTCATGGAACGGTTCTGCCAAGCCTGGTGGGAGTTGCTGCACCGGATCACAATCAACCTTGAGCGGGATGAAGCGTCCAGGACACTCTACAAGCTTCGCCGCAAGCGCACGGGTTCACTGATTCGCAGGTACAAAACCCAGCTCAAGAGCTCCGGCAGATCAAGGATTTCCCTGAAACGCTCCTTCAAGAACCGGGGATCTGGCCGCTGCCTCAACGTGTCTGCAACTGGATCAGGGGAGACCCACGTTGTGTCGGTTGAGACGGCGAAACCAAGCCGCTGCCTCAGCAGCTCATTGAACTGGACGACCGCGAGCCTACCCGCAATTTGTGGGCAACTGCGGCCAACGAGGTTGAGGGTACTCGGTACGTTTCAGCGGACCTTCGTGATAACCACACGATCGAGTTTCCACAGCGCGCTCGCAACTGGATCGTCTCTGGTCGCGCGGACAACGAGCCCAGCGAAGACGAAGAAGACGATGATGAGGCGAACCAATTCGACGGCGAGGATGACGAAGAGGACGACGATGAAGAAGACGTTGGAGGGCGAAAGCGAAGAGTGAATCGCTGGACGCACTTCTCCCTTCCGAACCCTGGACGCAGCTTTTGCATTACTCCATCTGCATGTTGTAGCGCAGCCACGTATTGTCCAGGAATATATACTCAAATCTCCTCCGGCCTTCGTTTTACGCAACACCTGCGTTCAGCCATTCAGGCTTGAAACCGGTTTTCAATCATGGTCCTCAGTTGACATTCTTCATTTATCCTTCCGCCGAAGTCACACTAGCGCGTAGCAGGCTGGCACCACTTTAGTTCTTCCACAGTATTAATTCACGTAAGTAATGATGAGGCGAGACGGGTGAACGCCTGATTGCCCAGGTGTATAGTTGAACGCGCCCTGGAGGTGGACTCCCGAATGAAGTGCACCCAGAACTACCCTAGTCGGAGGTAATGCTGAGGCGAGACGGGTGAACGCCTGTTGCCGCCCAGGTGTACGGTGGCCCGAAAAGGGTTTAGCCTTGTCCCCTCGAAACAACCCTGGACGAGCACTTGGTGTCGTCCCGGGTGGCGTGTGTTTCTTGTGGAATCCCTTTGGGTGTCGTCTGTCTTCGAACGTGAGACTTGCACTTGATGAGTTGTGGGAAACAGGATAATATCGCTAGGACCAGGAAGCAGAGCCAACGCACACTTCTGAACGAAGCTCCCACAGCCTGGATCCGGAGAGATAATCTTAACAATACAGAGTTATACACAAATATACAATACACACAACCGTCACTTATTCTTTGCTTGGCCCTTGGATGGTGGGCCCTACACACCAGTCAACAAAGAGGGTAGATCCAGGACACTGACAAGTCCAAGACCCTCAATCAATCGCGCACCACCCTTAATCAAGAGGGAAAGAAGCCGAATCAATACAAAACACAGTCCTTCCTATCAACCAATCACTAGGTGGTGACTACCTCAACCGCCCTAGGAGTATCTTAACACGCAACTAAAATATGCAATCAGGTCTTTCGGAGCAAGACTCCCTCGGCGACGGCCGCAATACGTTTCGGGGCGAGACCCTGAGAATATGGAATGCCCTTACCCGTGCCGGCTAGACCGCACTCCGGGGGGACAAATATGAAATGCCTGGGGCTTCCTGGAGGGAAACCCTGACAAAAATGTTATCGATTTACCTGGAGATAGCCTACTAGCGCGGGTCCCAAATGACCGCGGCCTTCGTACCTTGGAGTTCCTGAAGCTGGAGCGACCTGAGCTCTTTCGGGAAAAGGTTAGACTGAATTGCGCACTCCCCTAGGGCTACTGGCCCCGGGGAATTGCTTAACTACGAGTTTCCTCCTGGTACCTGCTTAATCACTTGTGTTCACTATGGGCTGGTCCGGGTGTGTCCGGCACCCGTGTCCGGGGTCGCCTCTTCTGACGTCGTTGCTCGTTCCTCACCAGCTTCCTGGGGCCCTTCTCGTGTAGGTACCACTCGGGTGGGTACACCTACCCGGGAACCCGGAGCACTATGCCTCACACATTTTTAAATAGGACAGCCTACGCGCCCAGGTTTCCCAGGTTACAAAATACTCAGATTTCTGATTCTGCAGGTATTGTCCAGGTGATGCCCCTGGTTATACCCAGGTATATGAATTATGAGCGTTATCAGATTAAAGTAATTTAAACAAGGATGGTTAAATTACCAGAACAGGTAATGTCCAGGTTGAAAACCTGGAAAACTCATGTGCGTATTACTTGATGAAAAGTGAAAATGACGGCGTACAGGCTGTGTCGGATGCATTCTAGCCATTCATTTCCTGTTTCAGTGTCCAGGTAGTTTGCAGGTATGAAAACCTGGAAAACTCATGTGTGCACTACTCGGCAAAAAGTCGAGGTGCGTCGATTGGTATCGATCAGAACCACATGACGTGATAATGGCTTCAAAATAAGCAACATGTATCCTTCTACTCGTACAGGTTTCTTACAGGTTGCAAACAGAAGTTGTCCATGTATTATCCATAAGATGCACTTCTCGCTGCCGCTCACGGCCTAACTACGCTTCATCGTGATGATCTTGTGCAGCATTGCTCAGCGCAGCTTGGTGATGCCACTGGGAGACACATCACATGGCCCTTCGCTGTCAACGTCCACAATAGACGGCACGCAAACACCCCGCAGCTATCGCTATCTGTCTGCTTCGGCTCCGTCACTTCGACGCCACTGTAAGCTTTTTCCTTAAGGGGATCTGCACGGAGCTCGCTAGCCATCTTCTTAAGTCGTTTCTTGTTTCCCTTCCCACCCATGCTGCCATACGTCTTCACTTGCCGCGCTTCACGGTCCACTACGGTGCATCCCCAATAAACCCCGCCAAAATTGACCTGCATAAACACAAAAGCATGCGCCTCAATGCCACTAGCAACCTCGTCCAATGAAGTTGGCGTGAGTATGTGCTTTCCCATCTTACACTTCTTGAGAGGAGGAACCATCACCGTCACGTTGTTCTTGTAAGTAGACAGAAACCCGCTAAACGCCCGCAAGGTGTTGGCGTTCAGCCAAGCGGAGTCTCTGAAGCAGAAAAGGTCTGCGTAGGTCAGGTCGAAGCCAAGTAGCAGTGTGTATGGTCAGCATTCGAGAACTTTGCCAAGTAACAGCATAGGGGGGGGTCCGCTACGATACTTTTCACGTCTTGGCTCAGCCATGTGCAACACAGTACCGCATTCCGGCATGTAGCCTGCCAATTCCACAGCGACTGCATCGCTTCTAACTGCTCCCGGGTAAATCTGCCAACTTTCTCAATGGCGGCCACGTAACCTTCCGTTTCGCGTGTCACCTCTCCATCACTGTCCAGCTCAATCTCCTCCCCTTTCGCCAAACTACCTCTCCGTTTAGCTAGAGCGTCTTCAACGACGGACTCCAGTGGGCGGAAGCGCACGTCCTCGCAAATATATTCCGTGTCCGACATCCACTGGATTGACTTTCCGTCACCTTTCTTCTTTGTTTCATGCGTTGTCAAAAACGAGCTGAGCTCGCGGACACCTGGCTTAATCACTTCCAGCGTTGCTACCACTTCCGTCACGTCCTTATCTCGTAGTTGAGCTCTGAGTTTCATTCCATTGTTGTATTCTTCAGCGCCAATGCTGCCTTCTCTCTCATATGAGCACGATTCAACCGTGGTCGACCGACACGCCTCTTGTTTGTCAGTCGAACCTTTGAGCGTTTGCCTGATTGCACCGATTTTGGGCGGGGGCTGCCACTTGTGTCGGAGGTTCGTCTTCCTCATCATCTGGTCCGTTTTCGTAAGCTGTATCCTCTCCGCCAGAAGCACCAGGACCTACATTCGTACCCTCTGTTCCTGGGCTACCTCCACCGCCTCCGCGGCTTCCACTGCTACTACTGTTACCGCCACCACCAGCAGCGTTATCTCGATCGGGTCCGAGCCGTCGACCAGGTCTGCATCAGCTTGCAACAGCGGAAACCGCCCTTGACGTAAGTGTACCACCACTGGTCAATCTGCTTCATCGCAGACTCGAACACAGTGTTATCACATCGGACAAGCTCGCTGCTGATCCGACCAAACGCCTGCTGCGTACGCCGATATTTCTCGGCTTCACTCAAACTGCCAACACTCGCAGCTGCATGCTCCTTGTAGATCTTAACGGATTTTCCACCTCCATCAAGTCCTGTTGCGAGATGCGATTCTGTCCAAACCACTTATTGATACACATCAATAACAAAACATGGTTGATACTTGGTCAATACATGGATAAAGCCAAATACCTGGATAACACCTGGTCAATACTCATAGAAAACCTGGACATACCTGGGCAAAAATGAAGAGAATGGAATGATGAAGGGGCTTCCGCATACTTTCGGGTAGACCATTGCGTGCCTGCACGGAAGCTTCGTAGTGTGCAAGAACTCGCAGTCGCACACCCAGCCTTCCTTCTCAAGAAGATACTCTTTCTCTTCGCTTTGTACGGTGGTCGTAGCGCCATTGTCCTTGTAGCGTAGGTATCGACAACCTCGGGATTCGCAGCAATGTCAAATTGCGTCTTCAGAGCAGCAGCTACCCACCGCGTCGTCATGCCCAAAGCGACGTTCAACTCCTCCGAATACGATGCGTCTCTCAGGGTACCTGGCACCCCGACCTTGGACCGATATGCTTCTTCTTTTCGGCGCTGATATCCCAGAAGCACCTCCAGACTAGCACACATAGATAGATGGCCTTTCAGCTTTCGTTTCAGCATACCAAATAGGCTCTCGACACGATTATTCGTGTGATTGCCGAAGTGTGGCAAATCGACACAATAAGCCATCACCCACATCTCTCGGCACGCATTACAGTTCTTGTAAAAATACTCCCATAGCTCCACACGACCATTCCGCGAGGCCAGAATCTTGAACTCATCCCAATGCCGCGCATAATCTTCCTCAGTTCTGGAGTATGTCATGTTCGTGATGGCGTGCTTCATCTGCATCAAAACCTTTGCTTCGTAGACGCCATAGGTCTGAGATTTCTTGAAGGTGTCATGAAGCCACTTGATGACATAAAAGTGGCAGAGAAGAATCCACGCCTCTGGAAATTTCTTGCGAATCACATCGATCTCGCGCATGTCCTTGTCGACGATGACTATCCGCACGAACCGCCAGTGCTCATTTGCACGCTTGAAGTGGTCGAGGCACTTTGACATGTGCCAATCGCCATTCGTTTCGATGAGGGAGTACTGCACCGGTTGCCCTTGGTCATATTGATCCATAGCTACAATCGTGAAAAGCTGGTAGTTGTATCTAATCACAAGTGACATGAACACATGGTTAATACCTGGTTTAAACCTGGATGATATGCATAACAGGGTTGGGGGACTCACTAATTTTTCTGATGTGTGCAGTCCATCTGCAGAACCTCCGGAACGTTGTCTACCATCGCGCGCATGTGCCCACTGATAAACGAAACAACATCAGTATCTCCTCGTTGGCTATCGTGAACGGAAGTTACATTAGCGGGCGACTCTCCATTGAAGTTCAGGATCATCTCCGCAACCG
>JAIKVJ010006850.1:0-13093 GCA_024679225.1 Phytophthora pisi
CTGTCACGCTCAAATGGGTCCTCCTGCCGGACCCACCTGTTACAGGTGGCTCCCAAAAGCTTCTCTGATCGACCCGATACCGAGTCGTAATTCGTGCAGTTTGTTGCCACGCCAACGCCATTATTGCCGTTTCTCCCGCATGCCTGGGCATCCTCGAAACTGCACTCGAGCTCCCTCGTTATGACAACGCTGCTGGCGGGTTGCGAGCACGACTCGTATACTTAAGTACACTGACAACAGTTTGCAGGCCTCTATCGCGGACACTACCCCATCCATACGCGACGACGCCCCAATTAGCGAGCACGAAGACGCCAATGGACCACGCACGCTTCATCTTGCAATATGCCGAATCCAACCTTTCGGGCGATCCAAAGATCGTAATGTAGGATACCAGTGGCAGTTTTGCTGTGCATGTAATACATGTACATACATGCACAAGCTCATCTGTTCTACTCTACGCATTACGCTTGGACAACTCAACGTTGAAGTGAAAGCTGAGTGCTTCTATAATAATACTCGCTCTGAGCAAGGCTGGAAGCAAGAGCAATGTAATTCGATCCACCAGCCAAAAAGAAGCATTGCCACGACTATGGCTACGAATGACTACACTAAGCATTATTAATAAATATGGAGTAAAGCGTTGTAGGTCAAGCAATCCGTACTTGCGCTAACCGGGGTTCAACATGTCAATCTCCTCAGGTCATATTACATCGTGGGGGGGTATTTGATTGACAGATTCCGATATTCCGAAGTATCCACGGTTCGATTCCTATTCATTTCCGATTCTTTGTGTTGGAGCAAGACCGTTTGGAAGGATGATAAAAGCGTACTCTATTGAAAGCGATTTTGAAGATAGCAAGTGGCCGTTTACTGGTGAAGGCGTCTTTGAAGATGTGCTGAAGCCCAGAGGAGCTGGGTGTACTCAAGTCAGTAAGATTCTTGCCCGTGCAGATGAACACGCAGGCGAGTACTCGTTCGGTGGACTCGCAGATACTTTACCCGCAGTATCGGGGCTGTTTGTGGACGACGTGGGCACCATTCACACACCGTTAGTCGACGACCAAGCTGAAAAGCTGATCGCTCTGTGTCAGAAGTCCCCCTTCGGCCACAACCTCGACACCAAGATGGACGAGAACGTCCGCAAGAGCTGGCAACTGGAGGCGAACTTGGTCCAGTTCAAGAACCCGTTGTGGCAAGTCGGCATGGACAAGCTGCAGAAGGTGATCGCGGACCGCCTGGGCTACACGGACGTCCCGCTGGACTGCGTCTTGTACAAGTTGCTGGTGTACGGGGAAGGAGGCCACTTCGTGAAGCACCAGGACACGGAGAAGGAGGACGGGATGATTGCGACCTTGGTGGTGCAGCCGCCCAGTGCTCACGAAGGCGGTGACCTGGCCGTGTATCGAGATGGGAAGCTGACGTATCGACACGATTTCGGCAAAGCCGACGGTAGTGCAGCTTATGCAACGCATTATGCGGTACACTATGCAGACGCCGAGCATGCTTTGGAGGAAGTGACGAAAGGCTTCCGCCTCGTTCTCGTGTACTCCATCTGTCTGCCGTCTACAATGCGGCACTTGTAGAGAACGGAAGACAAACGTCTGAGCGAAGATTTGGCACAAGCAATATCGAGCATGGGCAGTGAGAAGAAGACGAGCACAAAGGCAACATCCGACGAGAAACCTGCAGACACTCAAGACGATATGAAGGACGCGGATGACAAGAGTGGCGACACCAAGCGGGAAGAGAAAGATGATGAGGATGATGATGATGACGACGATGACGAGAGCGATGAGAACAATTTAGCCTATGAAGAAGACGAGGACGACTCTTTCGTGCTGTTGCTGGATCATGAGTACACCATGAAAAGCATCCTGAGTCTCGGTTCTGAAGCACTGAAGGGGATCGACCGCGCGCGACTACACGCCCTTGAAGGAGCCAACGCACTCGTTGCACCCGAGAAGAAACTCCGCTTCTTTATTGCTCAACTGGCGCATGATGTCAGTTCCTATGACTGTGGAGACTACGGATCCGATGAAGATCTATGTCACCGCGAGTCGATGACTTGGTACTCGATGACGGGAGAAGATCTTGGCCAAGTCAAGAATTCTCGACAAAAGCTCAACCTGCTCAATCCTGGCCACGAAATTCTTCTGGATCTCTGGACGGACAGAGGTGTCCGAACCAAAGAAGGCGGATACACCGGGAATGAAGGCTCGACTCGAATCACGACGTACTCGAGGTACGCGATCGTTGCTTGGCGAGTGGTGGATCACGCCAAGAAGGCGCTGAAGTTTATGACAATTGATGCCGCTGCGGAGGCTCTGCGCGAACAGAAACCGGTGGATGGCGCAGCACTTCGCACGCTCCTCGGCGGTGCCACCGCCAAGTTGAAAGCCGAAAACCGAATCAAGGAATACGGTGAAGAAAAGGAAGAGTTATCTGTGATGTTTCGTGAGGTGGTGTGCGACCTTCTCGTAGACGCTGGTGACCCGTCCGTGGTGAATTTATTCTTCAACGACCACTGCGGAGCACTTGGCGATCTGGAAGGGAATGGAGCGTTGGTTCCTTCAATTACGAAGATCCTGCGCGTGTATGACTGGGGTCAAATCGGCGAAGCTGTTTTGAAGACATTGGGCAAAAGCGACCATGGATACTTGGGAGGGTTTTCGACACTGGAGTTGATACTTCGTGTGACCGACGGTCTCAACGCTGGTACGGTTAGGCAGGCACTGATTGATAAGGCCATGCAACAAATAACGGCGACGAACGATGAAGACCTGCTCGAGTCGAGTTCCATTGGGTTGCTGTGGAAGGTGGCTATCGATTGTGGCGACAAGACGCTGTTTGACACTGTGGTGAATAGACTGAAGAATGCAGACCCCAGCCTGCTTGGGCCTTCCATCCAGTACCTGTCCCAGTATGTGAACAGTGCCGATGCAAACGATGAGAAAGTTACGCTAGTGGCGTTTGTGGCTCCCAAGCGTATCCAGTGGCTCCGCGACCAAATTGAAGTTTTGGAGAAGCCATTTTCGTGGGAAATGCGTGAAGCGGAATTTCCTGACAACAATGAGATTCAGTCGTTTCTGCGAAGTGCGGAGGGCTCCATGGAGATTAAAGGCGCGGAGAAAAAGTTTAACGATCTCGAAGAGGCGAAGCAGTTCGCGGCCAGATGGATGAAAGAGGAGCAGGCGATGTGCTCGTTTGAGATGGAAGCTGACGAGACGAACGGGGTCGCATTCGTGAGGATCACGAAAACTCGCGACTGGTCGTTGAAGCAACAGAGCCACTTGGTGCTCTACCGGAAGGAACTGCGTCGCCTGGTGGATCGTGACGAAAACTCGAACGGGGATGACGGTGACACGGAGAAGCGTAGTCGTCTCGACTAATGAGGCACATTCTGCTTGAAGTACTTGGCACTTTAGTGGTAGTAAGCAGAAATGAATTGAGCTTGTATTTGCGTTTACGATGCCATATCATAGCGGCTTGCATTTGTACCTACTCAGCGATGACCCGACCTACGATCTGAATGCCCTGGCGACGAGCGCAAAATGTACGAATGCTCAAAATTTCTGTGCCAGCAATGGATTCGCATTTAATTCAGTGTACGGATGGGATGGACTTCGAGGATTGAAAATGTTCCCATCAGTCAATCATTAAATACCGATCAATTTTGCGAAGTTCATTTTGCCTCATTGATGAGTGAAGCCAAAGCGGGTCTACTGACGCGCACGAAAGCAACGAGCACCAAGAGCACTACGGCAAGAAGAATGAGGACTGTGACGATGACAGCCATGACGATTACTATGGCAAAGGCTACGGCGGGTGGTACCCGAGCTACGGCAACCACTACAACGTGTACGGCTACGGCAAGTACGACAACGATTACGGCTACGGCAATGCTGGAGGCTACTATGGCTACGACCCCAGCACCTACAACTATGCCTACGCGTATGGAGTCGGCCAGCCCTACAGCTACAGCTACGGCTATGGGGACTTCTAGCCGTAGCCATAGGGCTGGCCCTATGGCTACGGCTATAACTATGGATTTGACGACTGCAAGGACGACCATCACGGCCACAAGAAGCACGGCTATGGCTATGGCTACAATTACTAAGCTTCAAATAGTGAGCACAGCGTTGTAGCTCGCCAGCCAGCAAGCAAGCAGCACAAGTCAGTCAATTATGCAGTGTAGTCCAGTGTAAACCCCAACAATAAATGAATGTGCTCATACGAATCTCTTAAAATCAAAGCAAAGCCGAAGTGCAACTTCACTCCGTAGCTGCACCTTGCACCGGAGCCCCAGCAACCGGCAGCTTGGCCCACAGCGCGAAGCTCTGGAGGATGATGGATGCCGCCACCGTCACATTGAGCGACGCGGTGCCGCCTCCGTACTGCGGAATGTACACAAAGTCGTCGCAGATGGCCACCTGCGCCGAGTTCATGCCGCTGCCCTGCAACACCAGACAATTTACCAAATGTCAGTAGTCCCTCCCTCTAGTTAATCGGTAGAGCCACTGACGGTGCAGTGCGCACCTCGTTGCCCATAATGAAGGCCGTGTCGCCAGAGAACGGCTGGTCGGCGATGCTCTTGGCGTCGTGCATGATCTCCACGCCCACGATGCGGATGCCCCTCTCGGTGCAGTGCGCCCTGCAGTCCTTGAGCGTGGCCAGACGCGTGACGCGGCAGCTGAGCGAGCGCAGGAACGGCTCCTGCTCCTGCAGGTCGAACTTCTTCTGCCCCACGACGAAAACCTCCTGGACCCCGAAGGCCGAGGCGCTCACCAGCATGTTCTTGATGTTCTTGTTCTTCTGCACATTGTTGAGGATGAGGAAGTGGCGCGGCGGCTCGGTGGCAGCAGCAGCTCCGTCGGCCATGTTGCTACTTAAGCTGGTCACCAACGGAAGTCGAAATTTGAGTATTCATTTGCGTAGTATCCAAGATTAATATGCCATATCAAAGGTTAAGTGAATGTACCGCGCATTTGGTACCCCTGACTCGCCTGAGTGTAGCCATATCAGGGGCTGCCGTTTTGCAGTCGAATAGACCAGCCAGAGTGCAAGATCCCCAAGAGGACGCAGCCACTTCCCCACCATGGCGATGGCTTCGCCTCTGGGCAGCAGCAGCTCCAGCGGCAGCAGGCGCAGCTCCGGCAGCGACGGCGGCCTCGCGTCGCCCTCGCTGCACTTCGCCATGGACAAGAAGCGCAAGCTCGCGACGGTTGGGGTCGTCGGCTCCACCTTCGGCGCAGCAGTGCACGGCCACGGCGACCAGCACCTCGAGCTGCAGGCCGCGCGCAAGCGGCGCAGCATCCTCAACGAGGACGTGGAGGACGACGAGAGCATGGAGGACGCGGCCTGGGCCGTGCGCGCGCCCAGCAAGCAGATGAGCATCGCCAACCTCATCAGCTCGCCGCCGACGCCCACGACCAGCGACGACAGCTTCTGGGCCGCCACCTCGGCGCTGGCCGACGTGACCATCAAACCCGAGAAGATCGAGGTCGACGTGGAGATGCAGGAGCCGCCAAAGGTTGTCGCGGCGCCGCCGTCCTCCTCGAACATTCCGGCAGCGTTCCTGGCCACGCAAGCTTTCGCCAGTCCGCGAGATTTTTTCGTCGCGCCGCTCGTTGTGGCGGCCACGAGTCCCGGCGGCGGCGGAGGAGGAGCCAATGCCAATGTCAATGCAAATACTGGTGCAACTACAGGTACTACAGGTGCAGCAACGACGACAACGTCGGAGAAGGCGCACGTGGTGTGCACACTGTGCCAAGTGACCATGGGCAACAGGGTGTACAGTCTCAAGAGACACCTGTTCCGCCACCACCCGCAGGTCTTTCGCGTGGACAGCCCCGTCATGGGCAACAGGAAGACGGAGTCGCCGCCGGCGATCAAGAACCAGGCCTTGAAGAACGACCCGGAGCTCGCGAGCTGGAGGACGGCGACGACGACAAACGACCAGCCGGTGGTACAGCTCAAGGAATCGTACGTCCCTCATGGACCGTCTGGTGGGGCCATGAAGCGCTGCAAGTTGTCGGTGGAGACGGCGGATAATACCGGTAGCGGTAGCAGCAGCAATGTGGCGGTATCGTCCGAGTCGAAGCACAATGACGCGTTCGTGGGCTGGCTGCGCTCCGACGTGATCCCGATGCAGGCGCTGCAGAGCCAGCTCTTCCGCGAGTTCCTGGCGCTCGTGAACCCAAGGTTCAAAATGCCGCAGGTGGTCGTGCAGCCGCAGCAGCTCCACAAGCTCAGTATGTTGGGGTCAAATCTTGGGAAAGGTGATAAATCGACAACCAGTCGTTCCGTTGATTTGGGTGCCCTTGGGTCTGGTACAGCCGCAGCCACCCCGCGCTTTATGAAGGGTCTGTGTCTGCAAGGCGACGGGCTGGCTCCGCAGCTGGTGAGCGATCTCGCGGTGCCTACGCCAGCGCCGAATGAGGCCCTGATCGAGGTCGTACGAGCAGGTATTTGCGGGACCGACCTCCAGATGATCGACAATTACAAGCCCGGCTTCAAAGGAGCGCTGGGACACGAGTTCGTGGGCATTGTGCGCAAGCTCGGAGCGCAGTACGCGAACGACGAGCAGACACAGCGGATATGGATCGGGAAGCGCGTCGTGGGCGAGATTAACGTTCCCTGTGACGCGTCCACCTGCGCCACCTGCGCGCGCTGCAGCTTGAAGCGCAACCACAGCGGCGACTCGTTATCCCGGGACGAGGTCATGCGTCGCAATCACTGCCCGAACCGGTCCTGCCTCGGCATCGTGCGGAAAGATGGCGCCTTTGCCGAGTACATTACGCTACCGCTGGCGAACCTGTACGAGGTCCCGGACGGAGTTGTGGACTCCCACGCGGTCTTCGCTGAGCCGCTCGCGGCCGCATGCCGCATCCTCGAACAGCAGGTCATCGAGCCGTCGGATCACGTCGTGGTGCTTGGAGATGGCAAGCTCGGCCTCATGGTAGCAGAAGTGCTGCACGCCACGGGCGCGGCCAAGACCGTCACACTCGTGGGAAAGCACCGCGAGAAGTTGGCGCTGGCCAAGCATTTTGTGAACACTGTGTACGCGCTCGACAGCGGAGATGACGCCGAGATGGCAGCGCTCGCGGACCGGATCGCCAGCGAGACAGCGCCGTTCGATGTGTGCGTCGAGAGCACAGGAACTCCCGGCGGCATCGCGTTGGCGCTCAAGCTGGTGCGCGAGAGAGGCTCCGTGGTTATGAAGTCGACGTGTTCGGCGAAGAGGTCGTCGGTGGATGTTCAGGCAGTGCAGAGCAAGCGACTACGAGTGGTGGGCTCTCGGTGCGGGCCCATTCCATGGGCACTGCGACTGCTGCGAGACCGCAAGATCGACGTGCAGAAGTATATTCATGGCGTGTACCCGCTGGAGCGAGCCGAGGCAGCATTGGCTCATGCAGCGCAGCGCGGGACACTCAAAATCCAGCTCGTCATCAGGTGACGTATTATTCCACTCATGCGAGCTGGTGTTGCAGCGCAGACGAACGGAAGCAGCGCGCGACGAACGAAAGCAAGTTGGCCAAAGTACAGCACGCACGGTTGAAGTGCGGTACCGTGGTGGCCAGAATACATTTGTGAGTTTGTGTCATCTCTAGCCTGGTCGGTCGGAATCGCGTCAAGTCGAGCTTTGCACGGCCGATGGTGTGACTCAGGTCGGCGATCGATGGATACACACATACACACACACAAGTGCCGGCACTGTTGCCGCCGACCAAGAAGTTTCCCCTACAAGTGTCGGAATGTTCCCAATGCGGTGACAAGTACTATCCAAGATCGTGCACAAGGGGCCTCCAAAAGACGTTCAATCTCGTGCTTGGCTGTCGCTGGTGATCTATGCGGCCTACCTTCACCGACTCAGGGGCAAGACACACGATCCATTATCGTGCCGCCGCTGCGCGAAGCGTGACGGATTAACCTTAGTTCTGGCAGTCTCGCACCGATGTGATGATCAGCGTTTTCCCTGCCGGTTGCTTGTGAGGCGGCGAAGACTGGAACATATCTGCGGGTTGCTGTCTGCGGTGATCCAACTGCAGAGGATGCTTGCTACCTGGTATGTCTTCGCGGCCAGGACATTGAGGCAGGCTACGACCCATCGTTGGAATCCAAAAGCGTGGCAATTAGTTTGCCTGCTGCGGAATCTCGCAGGCACAGTAGAGATTGAGCATTAAATACAATCCGATAGAGCGCCATCGGTGACCACGCTTAATAACTCGAAATGGCGCCTTGCTCAGGGTGACACCTTGTCTTGATTTCCACGATATGTTGTCCATGAGTCAGCAGGCCCCAGTGGAGAGCACCTGAGAACATCCTGCACGAGGTAATGCTGGCAAACCCGAGAACCCGAAAGCTACCTAGGAACCTGCTGAGTTGCTGTATGTGCTCCCAGCTTTCTTGCCGGCGCTGGTCTAACGGAGCCGCCAGCCTGCTGCCGCTGGCGCGAGCTTTGCTAGCGATGGCGTGCTGCCTGTTGCCCCTGCCTGGCGCGAGCTTGCCTCGCGTAAGTATACAGCACCGGCGCGGTGCAGCGGAGACTGTCTCCGAGACACGCCGCGGCTCCAGTGGCCCGTCTGCGGTCGCCCGCTCTATGTCCGAAAGGGAACCTTGAAGCGTGGCACGCACCTGGGCCAATCAGAGGCGCCCCAAATGCTACAGTACGCAAATAATGGACGTGTGCTGCTGGAAGAATGCCATGCATGTAGGTCACCACAGTACAGCGCTAGCTGACAGAAGGCAGCTAGGCCGAGCTCAGTCAAACGAAAACAATCCACCCGGTAGAGGAGTCATTGTTCGCATGCTCGACGGCTCACACAGCCCTGGACAATGGCCCCTTGCGGTGCAATCTTCGAACGCTTTCCGATTGTGGGCTGCAGCACGAATGCTTGGTTGGCATTATTACAGATAACAGTCTCGACTGACACCAGAGGGCGATGCGAGTGGTGATCTTGCAATGAGAGGAAGCACGCCCGGAAGGCATAGCCTGTGTGTCGATGTAGGTGCACGCTCTGACTGAAGCGGCGACGCCGGCGTGTGCTTTGCTGTAGGTGTGGCAATGGCCGTACATGTACATGTGTGCTGAGCTTGCTAGCTTGCTCTATCTGCGATTTGGTAGCCCAACTCGACCATTTTGGGGTCTATCGGTGCAATAGTTTTTAGCGCTGCGGATTAGAAACTGCCAGAAGACTACCATCCCGTGCTCGCTCCCGCCCTGGGGGGCGGTGGCCATGGCATTTTCGGTCTCTGTTGCTGCTGCTGACCTCGAGCGCTTCCGCCGACGCGGGCACTCGCGCCGCGCTGAACCATGCTGGCCAAGACCTCGATGGGCTTGCGGCGGCCGCTGGCTGACTGTCCCATGCGTCGGTCGCTGACAGCATCCAATTTGGATTCCAGAGTGTCGACATCGCCGGCGCGCTAATCCAGCGCGGAAACAGCTGGCCCGTGAAACCGAGCCGCGCGTTCTCCCGGAGACGGGCGCGGAGAGCTTATTCCTGGCGCGCCGCTGGCCGCGTGGCGAACGTGTGTCGAGGCCGCCGGCGTGCGAACGCGGGCCAGTCCTCAGCACTGCTGGCAGCAGACCACCTCGGTCTCCGCCATGGCATGGCCCTGCATTGCGGACTCCGAGCTGCGCGGAGCGCGCGGGCACTGCGCAGCGAACGTGCAGAGGTCCGGGTGGAAAGTATGACAGGGGGACGAATCGGAAAGATACCCGATCTTGGGGCGGTACCTACTCTACACTTGGTGCTTGTATGGCGGCCGTTACAGAGCCGCTGAAACGGCCAGCAGGCGCGCGCGCGGAGCCGGGCCACATGGGTTAGCTCGGCCGGCAATTTTTGCGGCGCCGTCGGCAAATCTGTCGCGAGTCGATTTGTCGGAGCCGGCCGCCGCTGTATTGGAGTAGTAAGTGCTGCCTGTGTAGCACTGTTCACTCCACAGTCGGCAACACTACCCTGCTTCTCCACCACGTGTCGTGAGTCGCTTTGTCGGACCGGTTTGGGGCCGGCCGCCGCTGTATTGGAGTAGTAAGTGCTGCCTGTGCTTATAGGTTTATGGGGCACAAATAGCAAGGAGATCACTAAGCAAAATGCAATAAGTGTTCCTTACGACCTGTGTGGTCCTTTTAAGCAAAATTCACGACTGACCTTCCTTCTACTCCTAACTCTTCCTCTCTACCTCTGCAGATCCTTGCGTTTCAGTGCCTTCGGGTGACTCCGTTCCCGCTCACCCCTCCCAAAGACTTGATCCGTTCACCTGCTCCGCTCCGAGGCGCCTCGCCTCGACTCCGGCGCCCGGCCTCTGCCGCGCAGTCTGCCTGCCCGGAGGTTTCGTCCCCCCTCGCGGCTGCGCGCGCTTCCTCAAGACCTCGAGACCTCAAGAGTCTTGAGTCAAGACCCCCTCTGGTTAACACGGGCGCCGCGCTTGCCGTGTCTCGGGGCGCAGTGCCCGCAACTGATCCCGGTGCAGTTGCCGTGACGATTTGCCGCAGTAGCAGCAAGTTGCTGCCAGGCTGGCAGTGCCAGCAGAGCTCGCGGCGGAGCATCCACACGCGAAATGAGCAGTGCGTCGATGATTGCCCGGTGCTGGGGCTGTTAGATACAGTAGGCGGTCCGGTGCCCATGCTGGGCTCCAGCATTGAAATGCTAAGTAGCGCCTCTCGGCTAGATAGCGCCCCTCGCTGACACGCGCATGTCAACTTGTTCCATCGTTTCAGAAACTTCTGCCGGAAGGGTAGCCATGTCTGTCGAAATGTCTCGACGATCCAACAGCAGCGCTGGGGCAGCAGCCGGCATCGCGCAACTCGGCATCTCAAGCAAGGCAGGACGCCGCGGCCCGACACGCGGCAACCAACCCGTGCGGCGCCCCGGGGCGCTTGCATCCGATGCAGTGCAGGGCGCTGGTGCAGTCGACACGCAGCCTGCAATCGCGGCGTCTGTGACCGCCAGCGGCCCCAAGTTGAAGTGCTTGTGCAAATCGGCTGGCAGACTCTGAACGCACCAGTCGCTCACTTTTCCACCACATCATTCAGTCGGACTCGAGCGCTGCATCATGACACCCACTGCAGCGCCATCGCTGCAGGTTGAGCGGCGGCTGGCACTGTCCCCGAGTCTCGGGCCGAGAGTGTTTGAGCTTGTCCGTCTGGAAGTTGCCGTTCGTCACACCGAGACCCCCAAAACACGGCGGCGACGACACTACAGCGGCAGCGCGAGGTATTCGGGTCGTGCCCACCGCTCAGCCACCAAGCCTGGTAGGTAGGGTAGCTTACCTGCCTCAAGGCTTCGTTGGGGTACAGCCCATGTAGCGTTATCTCGGTCGACACGGTGTCACGGCTAGAAACCGTAGCGGTCATTGCTGACAGCAATGCTGTTGCGGGGGCCCGACGCGCATTGCAGCGTTGGGGGGGGCGATACCTTTTCTTAACTGTTTCGATGCTAGAGGAATGTAGTGAATATGGAGTATTGATCGTCGTGTGCTCTAACATGTCTAACATATTGCTGCCGACGGCAATCGGTTGAACGTGTTATTCAGAGTACTGTGAGTCACAGTGTGATGGCGTGCGGCGCGCAACTTCGCTGGTAAATTATCACTTATTGCCATCCACAGCACACACAGGCTCACATTGGCGCTCGTAGGCATAATGATCGAGGCATTGCTGGCATTGCCAGACGTCCATGGCGAAGCTTGGATCGTCCGATTAGGCTCGCCTCGTTTGACAACAAATATTCAAGAAGAAGCAAAAATTGGATGGGATATCTCGGTGTATGCGAGATTCGCAATTGTACAGCTCCATTGCCCGCGGGGTGACTCATGCTGCTTGATTCACGCTGGGCAAACCGTGCAAGCTTGAGGTGGATACCGGGGCTGCAGTAACTCCTGGATACGCATCGATCGTAGCGGAGCCCAAGCTCTCTGTCGTCATTACAATATTTACTCCGTCCGAGGCAATGGACTTCAACAACTTGTACCTGTTCGTCGGCCCGCCCATGACTCGTGGCCCCCCACCGGTGCCTCTGGCATCGATACCTCTCCTGCCGCTGGCAGCGGTTGCTCCGACACCCCCAGCATCATCGCTTCCTCCCACGTTACCTCGTCCGCCTTCATCCCGGATCAAGAACCAGCAGAAACAACGACAGCAGCTCAAGCCGTATCACCGCCTCAAGTCAGAACAGCGGTCGATGGCGAGGCCCTCTGTGCCAATGCAAAGCCAATCACAGTCCCAGATCCAAGCTCAAGCTCTACCCCAAATCAACAACGTCAGTGGTGAAGGCCAAGAGTATGACTACGGAATCACCCAAGCGAAGACGCAGGTGAATGTCGACGGCGCCATCGACCTTAGCAAGAACATTGAGCCAACGTCAATCGGTTTGCGCATGAAAATGTCCGAGCTGGACCACGCGTACTTGTTGCCAATGAACGCGCGCTGTTCTGGAGACCCAACGTGGACGACGGTGTTGGACATGTGCCCACAATTTCTCGTACTCGACCATGACTACTACTAGTACTAACAGCGAGCTGGGCTGGGGTTAGCTTGTAAAAGCTGTTGACCAGAAGGGCACTGCCAAGCAAAGCTAGCCTACACGTATGTATTGCATGTATAATAGAGTTGTATTCGACCTCTCGTCAGTTTTCTCTCAGCAGCGAAACCTGTCTGTAGTCCATTTACACCGTGGTAAGATGGAACCACCCAGGCCTCGGAAAATAATTATTCCATTGCAATTACTGTATTTGTGTACGGAAATTTGTATTATTGGTTGCCGGTCGTACTGAAATTACTATTATTGAAGCCCAATTTTCAGTAAAATCTTTAACTATTCAAAAACCAAGTTTAACGTGAATCTCCATATAAAATTAATTGAAATAAATACATATTATTGGTGAATGATATATTGAAATTATTATTATGGAGACCGAACTTTTGCAATTCAATATGATACTGTATTTTCCGAGATCTGGAACCACCCCCACCCTGCATTAGGAAATTTTTTTTTGGTCAATTCGGCGGTGATGCTCAAGCAGTACGAGTGGACCACCGCAATACCAGATGCCCACGAGCGCCAATGTGAGCCTGTGTGTGCTGTGGATGGCA
>JAIKVJ010006851.1:0-12944 GCA_024679225.1 Phytophthora pisi
CGTCTTCATTCTCGGTTCGGCCAGCGTCAGCAAAGACCGCTTCGCCGTTAGCGGGTCGATGCTGGGGGTCCGAGGGCGTTTCTCGACTAACGAGTGGGTCTCAGCTCCAGCCCCTGGTGATGTCAGGTCGATTAGTTGGTGCTGCGCCAGCGGGAAGTCGACCATCCCTCCGTGGTCTGGTGGATCGCTGGGCGGGCTCTCGCCCGGCCGCGCTAGACACCCGGCCATCTCGTAGGTCTCGCCCTCCTGCTGCAGGAAGTTCGTGATGTCTCGAATAGAAGACCGTATAGTTTAACCAGGTGATTTTCTCCCAAATCGTTCGTTCCCTGCTCTTTGTGTTGATTCACACCTTCGCTTGAAGGCTACCCCCAATCACGACGTGACGATGCCGTGGCTTGCGCAAAATCGGATTGAATTCTTAAAGGCAATATAGTTGGTGTGGTCCACATAGAACATTGGCCGCAGAACTCGAGGGCGCCGCCACCATGGAGCAGATCATGCAGATGCAGGACGACATCCACAAGCTCAAGAAGCTCATGGACTCGGTCTTCGATAAGATGTACGTGGCTGCTCTCTGTGAGCTTTTCAATGGTGCCATTCGCACCACCGGGCAATGAGTAGAAGGCCCATAACTACGCCATTGACGTCACTTGACTTGGTGTCTCAGCGAGAACCAGTCGGAGGAGCGGCCGTACGACACCGCGGATGCCTACGGTACGAGCACAGCATAATGGCATTGTTCATACTGATGTAGCTCACCTACTGATGGCGGTGCACTGAACTGACAGCGGACAAGGACCGGATCGTCGAGATGCTCAACCGCCTGAGCTCGAGGGTGCGTTCGCGCCTGGAGAGGATCAACGCAGTGAACGAGCGTGTTACGCTGACGACTCGTCACCCTGCTGGTCTGTGTGTATGCGCGTATGTGTGGAGTAGATGGCGGACGCGGACATGTCGAACCTCACGGCGACGCCGACCAAGGACGCCACGGCCGAGGACATCGCGGAGCTCAAGCAGACCATCAACCGCATCGAGGCCGAGCGCCAGAACATCAACCGCCGTGCCGGCGCGTCTCTCAAGGGAGTGTTGTAATATATTCATTCAACATGGGGCAGCAGCGCTGCTGCGCGTGCTATTCACAACGACGCGAGCCCTGCTAACGAGCTGCCGCCCCACTAATCTCAAATGCACCCCTGAAATCTAGCAACTTGATCGATTATCTCCATGCCCTTCGTCGTCTGCCCGCGTGCGTCCCCACCGATCGGACGCAGTATTCCACGGGAGCTTACTCGTTGAAGTCGAACTCGTGCGAGTTGGCCCAAATGTCGTTGGTGATCTCCTTCACCTCCTCCTTCTGGACACTGCCGTTTACTGCCCTCTTCGGAGACTGCGCTGACTCAGGCGGGGGCGATTCCAACTTTGTGCGCTTCAACGGCGGCTCTGAGTGACTGTGATTCACGATAGCAGGGTGCGTAGCAGCGATCTTGTCGAGCTCGTCCCGCTCAATCTCCTCGACAATCTCTTCCCACAAACCTGTCGTCTTCAGGTAGATTTCCAACGCCGACGTGCTTTCGAAGCGGTCCTCTCCCGACACTGCTGTCTTCGGGTTGGCGCTGGGCTTGAAGTAGTCGTACTCGAACCGGCCAGGTCGGTAATACCAGCCGCGGCTGATCAGCTTCTTCAAAATTGTACCAAATTTGACCTTGGGCATTCTGGCCATCCTCTCCTCAGCTTCAGCAGCCTGAGCAGCCCTGGCCGCCTCAACCTCAGCCTGGTACAGGCTCTGAGCAGGAGGAGGAGTTGCAGCCCTTTTGGGAGCGGCCTTCTTGGCCTTCTTCGGCTTCGCCTTGGGCTTCGTGGCAGCAGCTGGAGCTTGTTCCTGAACTGGAGCGCCGTACATCGCCAAGTTTCTCTTTCTCGCTGCTTGCTGCTCCAGCCGCTGGTGGTGTCGTTCCAGAGCCTTTTCACGCTCTTCGTTCACCACTTGCTCGTGCTCTTCGCGGAGCTCATCCTCAATGCGCTGCCATGTGCCGCTCACCTTAAGGAAGTTCTCGAAACTCGCCTGGGACTGGAAGTAGTTGACATCAACCTCCTTGGTCGCTTCCGTGAACGTGGGCGCGAAGTAATCGTATTCGAACGTTCCGTTCTTGTGGTACCAGCCTTCATCCTGCAGCTTCGCGTACACGATTCCGAAGGAGCATCTGAACTCGGGCGGATTGAAGTTGAATTCGTCCGCCTTGCTGACGTCCGAGGCCGTGTCCGACACAACCTTCTTCTTCCTCTTCGTCGCTGGCTTCTTCGCGCCGGCTTTGCCTCCCTTCGCCTTCTTGGACGATGCGCTCTTTGACAACTTTGCCGCAGACGACGTGAGCTTGCGCTTCACGGTGGTGGTTGTCGTACCGGGCGACAGACGCTGAGTAGGCGTAACGAATCTCGAGCCCAGGCTTGAATTCGAGGCAGTGCGCTTCACAGTCTTCACCGCAGGCGACGGAGTTTTGAACAAGGACGTCTTTACCTTCTTCGGAGCTGGGGCAGCAGCCGGAGGAGGTTGCACCACACGCGGCGCGAAGGCGATAACCTGGTGTCCCTCAGCCGAGTCGCCCAGCTCAATGTCGCCGACCTCGACCGCCAGACATTTCAGCACAGCGCGCTTCTTGGTCTGGAAGATCGTCTCGTTCGGCAGGAAGCTCTCGAACTTTGTGTCGGGCTTGACGTACCACGTCTCCGGGCCGCACGACATGGTGAACCACCCAAAGTCCTTCTGGGCAATGGGCCAGAGCAGGTCCCAGAGCTCCTGGTCCTCGTTGTCCTCCTTCTTCTCACCGGTGATCTGGATGAACTTCCAGCACGCCTTGATCTTGGAGTCGAAGACGTTGATGTTGGGCTTGAAGTTGAAGAACTGCACGCCTGGCATGGCGCAGAACAGCGTGTTGTGGCCCTGGGCGATCTGCCACCCGCCGGACTCCACCAGCTTGGCCACCACAGGGAACACCTTGGTGAATTTTCCCTCCGCGCCCTTGGCCCGGAACTCCTCAGGTGTGTCGTCTTGCACGTCCGTCTCCGGCTCCGCCTCCTTCTTCTCACTGCTCTCCTGCTTCTTCTCTTCGCGGCTCTCCTCCTGCTTCTTCTCGTCGTTCTCCTCCTTCTTCACAGCTTCAACCAGCCGGTCGACAAGCGGCACCGGCACCACAGGAGGCCGCGGGGCCTTCACGGGCGACGCGCGCGGCTTGGCCGGCGACCGGATCTTAGCGGGCGACGAGCGCACCTTGGCAGGCGACGTGCGCGGCTTGACGGGCGACGCGCGGGCCTTGGCGGGCGACGAACGGGCCTTGAGGGGCGAGCTGCGCGGCTTGACGGGCGACTTGAGGCCCGCGGGGCTCATGGGCGGCTGCGGCGCCTGCTCCGGCTCGGCCTCCTTCATCTCCTCGTCCGCGGGCTCCAGCGGCGCCAGCAGCTGCGTCGCGGGGAAGTCCATGTCCTCGTCGGGCTCGTCCTCGGAGCTGCTGGCGCTGGAGCTGGAGCTGCTGCTGCTCGGGTTGTCCTCGCGCTTCTCCTCCTGCGCGGCCGCGGCCTCCACGCGCGCCACGGGCTCCACCACGGGCTCGGCGCGGAAGCTGCCGGTCAGCAGGTCCAGCGCGTCCATGGGGATGGCTGCTCAGAACTGCGGGCTTTGACGCGCTTGGCACCCGCGGTGCAGTCTTAGCGGGACGCATCGGGGACCGCGCCCCAATCAAAACAGGGTGTGTCCCAAATTAGCTGGTCACCGCCTCCCATTGGACAAAACAATTTGGCGCGAAAACCAAGTGTACTATACATAGGATATTTAAAAAGGTATCCGGAGAGGTATACAGTCATTTTCCCGCCAAAGGGTTCAAAAGCTCTCCTGGCCGCCGTCGAGCATTCCGCAATTGCAAGCAAGGACGAGGAAGGACCCCCCCTCAAGGCTTAGCAAGCTAGCTACTGCACCGCACCGCACCGCAGCAGCTACCGACCCAGCGGGGACTTACTGGACCATGGCGCCTTCCAACGACGCGCGCGCCGCGCTGTGCTGGGCCAAGCTGCGCTCCATGCAGGTCTTCTGGCCCGCCTGCGTGTACAAGAGCTACTCGGCCGCCGTGGCGCACACGCACGACGTGTGGCCGCTGCGCAACGACAAGCCCGCGCTGGATGACGAGGACCGCGTGCTCTACTTCTTCGGCGTGGGGCCGCGCGCCTGCCACGTCGCGGCCGCCGGCTCCGCGCCCAACCTGCAGCTCTGCGTGGCCCACGAGGACGACTTGGCCGTGGCCGACTGGGCGGCCGCCGAGGACTTCCCCGAGCTCTGCGCGCAGCACCAGGTGCCCGAGGACATGGCCGCGCGCGCCCAGAACAACGCGTGCTTCCTGCGCGCCTGCGAGGAGGCCGAGACGTACGCGCGCGACGTGCAGACGGACGAGCAGGCCGGCGAGCTGTTCGTGACGCTGCTGACCATGGCCAAGAAGGCCCACAAGACGGGCAAGGCCGTGGTGGCCCGCGAGATCATGGCGTCGCCCTCCACGACGCCCGTCAAGGCGGCCAAGCCCACGCCACAGCAGCAGGCCGAGAAGAAGAAGCGCGACGTGACCAAGCTGCTCAAGACGCCCGAGATGACGACGATGGTGGCCAAGTGCTGGCAGCAGATGCTCGAGGCGGGCTGGGAGACCATGACCCAGGGAGACGGCCAGGTGCTGTACAAGATGCCGGGCACCAGCTTCTTCGACTTCGTGCCCAACGTCAACCTCTTCGACTCGCTCGAGAAGGCCTGCGCGTGCTACTTGACCGAGTGGGTCAAGTCGGCGGCCGTCGAGGCCAACGACAGCAAGGAGTTCTCCGAGATGACGGAGTTCATCTGGCCCATGGCGGCCGGCAGCGGCTGGGAGAGCATGTCAACCACGACCGAGACGCTCTACAAGAAGAAGGACATGCCCTTCGACCAGTGGGTGCCCAACGTCACCATCTTCCGCTCCAAGGCTCAGGCCGTCGCCAAGTACTTGGAAGAGTGCGGTTTGATCAGCTCGACCCCCGAGGAAGAGGACACAGCCGACACGGTGCAGGACGCCGCTGACTCTGATGCTGAGATGGAGGGACCCGAGCAGTCCGAGTCGGAGGCGGAGGAGCCTGAACTGTCCGAGTCCGAGAACGAAGAGATGAGCCAGGCTGCCGAAGCCGAGTCTGATGATAACGAAGACGATGACGATGAGGAAGACAACCAAAGCGAGGAGGAGGAGGAGGAGGAAGAAGAGGTGCCCGTGAAGAAGGCGCCTGTTAAGAAGAGTGCACCTGCCAAGAAGACGACCAACAAGTCTACACCGAAGCCGCAGCCCACGAAAGCTGTTTCAAAGGAGCCTGTCAAGCAATCCAAGCCGGTCATGAAGCAGAAGAAGGAAAGCAAGCCCAAGCCGGTCATTCCTCCTTTCAAGCTGCCATTCGGCAAGATTGAGAGCGAGTTGAAGAATCGCGGATGGTACTGGAAAAGCGGTCTTCAGTGGAATTACTACCAGCCGTACTGCAAGACGAAGAATGCTAAGTCCCTGGTGCCCAATGAAGACTTTTTCCGTGGTCGTGAGGAACTTGAGCAGTACCTCGAAACCAGCGGACTGTACGCGCACATCCGCGAGAAGCTGGAGGAAGAGCACATTAGATTCTACATGGGCGATAGCGAGAGTGAGGAAGAGATCGTCCGTCCGGTTAGGGCCACCCGGCCTACCTCGAAGCCGCAGCCTAAGAAGGCGCAGCCGAAGGAGCCCGCGCCGAAGAAGGCCCCGGCGAAGAAGGAGGAGCCGTCTCGTAGCACTCGTGGACGCTCCAAATCTGTGAGCCGATTCCGTCGTGCACGCTCCAAGTCAAAGGTTCGCGGTGGCTTGTCGTCCAAAACCACCCTCGCGGAGGTGAAGTTTGGCGAGATTTGGCGTGTTCTCTCCGAGGAAGATGGCTGGCACTACCGCTGGGGCAGCATCGAATGCGATTACTTCAAACCCCACTGCGACACCGTCAAGGACGGCATTGCAGGAGAGGACTACTTCCAGAGCAAGGACTTGCTGATCGAGTATCTACAGACCAGTGGCATTTGGGACAGGACAGCGGCGCGTGTGAGAGCTCAGGCTGCCATGAACTCGAGTGATGAAAACATGGACGACAGCGACGTTGAGACGGCTACCCCTGTCCAGAAGAGGAAGCGCGAGGAAAACACCCCTGCCCCGCGTCAAGGAAGCAAGAAGTACAAGGATGCATTCCGTACTCCGGTTGACAAGCGCTCCACTACCGTATACTATCTCAGCTCCGATGATGAAGATATGGGCGACACTATTTCCCCCGATGCTGCTGGAGTCAAGGGCAAGGAGAACGTGGGCAATGGAAGCGTGCGTCAACCCCTGCGAAACCTCGCTAACAGCTTCACTCCATCGCCGAATGTTGCGAGGAAGGAGAAGCCGATCCAGCGCTCTGCCGATGGTGACGTTACGATGGAGCCTGCTAAGGACGACTCGCCGCACGCGGTGATTTTGAACGCGATTCAGAAGCTGACGTCGGCCTACATCCCTGCCAACTTCCGCCATCGCGAGAAGGAGTTTGGTGAAATCCGCGCCTTCTTCCGTGATTGCTTCGAAGAGAAGGAGAAGACTAGTATGTACATCTCCGGCGCACCGGGTTGCGGTAAGACGGCGTTGCTGAAGTCTACGGAGGCTGACATCAACGAACTCTACCGGGTATGGATATTTGTCACCGCTTTCACACTTCACGGTGTATTATGGACTAACTTTCGTTTGCGTTGCTTATTGACAGGAATGCTGCCCCGACCAAGCCGACAAGGAGCCTATTCGCGCTCACATCAATGCGATGGCCCTTGCTAACTCGTCCACACTGTTCAGCAAGCTTGCCAAGACGTTCACGAAGAAGTCGTACTCCAGCGAAAATGAGGCGTTTGAGGCCATCGAACGGGCGACGAACCGCCAGCTCAAGAGTTCTCGAACGATGTGAGTCGCCATTCCTTATTGTTTGGTTTGAGATGTGATCACTAACACTGGTGGTATACATGACAGGATCTTGATCTTGGACGAGATCGACATTCTCCTGAAGAACAACGGCATCGAGAACGACCTGTGTCGGCTTTTTGAGCTTGCGCATCGAGCTTCTCACAGCTTCATTCTTGTTGGTATTGCCAACCAAGTGGACTTTACGGAGCGACACCTGCCGTTGCTGCAGCAGCGTCTGTCAGACTGCTCACCGCGCGTTGTCATCTTTGAGCCGTACCAGTACCAGACCATCGAGAAGATTCTGACCGATCGCCTTGGCGGACCGACGGAAGCGCCGAAGATGGTTAGCATGCACGGCATCTCCTTCCTAGCTCGCAAGATCGCGTCTACTACCGGCGACATCAGACTCGCGGTCGACACCTGCCGTCGTGTGCTGCAGCACAAGCTGGAGCAAGCGGACAAGGAAAACTCCGAAAACCCGGTGGACGAGAAGGAGCTGGCGCGTCCGCTGCCGCTCACCGACACGCTGCGTATCATCAAGCATGCCTTGGAGTCCAAGAGTGCGATGGCGATCCGGTCGCTGCCGCGCAACCTGCAGATGATCCTCTTCGCTTCAACTCGGCTGTTGATCGTGACGGCCAACCGGGCCGCTGCCAATGGCAACGAGGCCACGCCGCTACTCAGCGCGAACGAGCTGTACACATGCTACTGCGAGGTGAGCAAGGACGCGGGGGTGTTCAAGCCGCTGGCTGAGCGCGACTTCAGGACTGCGCTGGACACGCTTGGCGAGGAGGGCCTCGTGGCGGAGGCGGAGCTGCGGAAGCACCTCGTCAAGCTGCAGTTCAGCACCAGCGAGCTGCTGCAGAGCTTCCGCAAGGACCCCTTCTTCTCGCGGCTCGTATAATTGCTAGGCGTCCGTGGAAGATGTCGTGGCAGCAGATATGCAGCCACGTCCTCGCTGGGGTATTTACAAAGACCTGATGATAAAGTTGCCTCGTAATATACTAAGCTTTGCTCGTTGAAGGTGCTACCCAAGCAATGCCGCCATGGAGCTCACGCCTGTCCACGATTCAAGCGGTACAACAGGAGACACGCAGATACATGGATCCCTCCCAGCTCGCATGAGAGCGGCGGGAGGATACACAGCCACATGGGGGTATCGTCACTCGTCATGGCTTCATTCATGTCGACCACCACTGCGATTGACGTGCAAGTCGTGGATCACGACTTGCACGTCAATCTCCACGACTCGTGGTGGTGCCAAGGCTACCATGCTCATTGTCGAGACGACGGTAATAATCAAAATTGTGGTAAATTAGTGGATCTACATATCTATCGATACACGGCTGCCGCTCACGTTCGGTGGCGGAGGAATAATGTACTGCATTGTTTTCGGAGTGGTGCGGCTTGGTTGCTTGCTGGGAAGCCTGATTCATAACTTGACGCACGCGGCTGCTCCCCACGCTGCGTTCGCGTGGGGAACGGTGCCCGTCTGCCTTTCAGTTGTTGAGCACGGAGCGCAGCCAGTGCTTCAGCGATGTGTGCGTGTTGGACTTGGCGATGAAAATGCGCTCGCTGCTCTTGCTGCTCTTCCGCTGCGAGCCGTTGCCGGACGATGACCACGAGCGACTCCGCGAAATCTGCGCGGCCGAGCCGGGCGAGTTCGACGACGGCGACGCGAACGATTCACTGCCCGCGACCGCCATCTTCTGCTCCGATGTGCTCGACGTCAGCACGGGCTGCGTGCTGGCGTTGCGCGACAGCAGCAGCTTCACGGTCTGGAACTGGCTCATGCGGCTGGCCTTGAGAAGCGGTGACTCGTTGCCCACCGTCATGGCGTCCACGTTAGCTCCGTGGTCCAGGAGGCAGGCGGCCACCGCCGTGTTGCCACGCTGAGACGCGAGGTGAAGTGCCGTGCAGCGATCGTGGGTCACGTCGTCCACCGGCACCTTGCCGACTTCGAGCAGCAGCTTCACGCAGGCCAGTTGGTTCTCCTGGGCCGCAATGTGTAGCGGCGTCTCGCCGCTCGGGCCAACGGCTGTGCACTTGGCGCCCTTCTCCAATAGAGTCTGCACCACGACCTCTTGGCCGCGAGCGCAGGCCAAGTACAACGGCGGAATGCCGCTACCGTCCTGGGCATGCACGTCGGCACCCATCTTGATCAGCAGAAGAACCGTCTTGGCGCTGCCGTTCTTCACTGCCGCATGCAGCAGCGAACTCTGTGAGGTCTTGTCGCGCGCATCCAGCAGAAGTCGAGTCTCGTACGTCTTGGCCAGGCACTTCAACAGTCGGTAGTCGGGCAGGTTCACGGCGTCGAACGCACACTTCACGACGCTCTGTCTGGAGGTGGCGTTCTTGCCGTCGCCCAGCAGCACACGGATCAGCTCGGTGTGCTCTGCCGCCGCTGCCGAGCACGCCTTCTGCAACGTGGAGCTCGAGATCAACGGAACGTACGTCCGTTCGTTCGCCTCGGCTCCCTTCTTGTGGAAAAGCTGGTGCACCGGGCTGGCCTTCTTCTTGGCATCTGCGTTCGCGAAGCCTACTAGCGCGCGGACCACATCCGCGTGGCCGCGACTGGCCGCCATCACCAGCGCTTCCTCGTCAATGCGAGCGCCGTACTGCATCAGCATTTCCAAAATGTCCGTCTTGCGGTTCTTGCAGGCGAGGCCAAGACATGTCCGTTGCCTCCGCTTGCGCGCCAGCATCGGGTCCACGCTGCGTCTCCTGTGGTTGCGGATGTGGCTCGACAGCGTCTGTCTGGTGCCGGGCGTGGCGCTGCCGGCTCCGTTCGGGTCCGCGTGGCGCTTGAGCAATAGCTTGACAATCCGCGCGTCACCCGTTTCGCAGGCCACTTCCAGTGGCGTGCGGCCGCACGCGCAGCTCGAGTTCACGAGCTTAATCAGATCTGCGCCGAAGTAGAAGCTGAGCAGGTGCTTGAGCGCCTGCAGCTCCCCTCTCCTGCAGGCCGCGTGGATTGGGGACGGCATGTCCTTGGCGTCGTCCGTGGGCTTGAGGCTCTGGCAGCTGCACTGGTCCCTGGGGCTGGCCGCGAGACTCTGCTCGAGCTCCTGTTCGGGCTCGGTCTGCAGGAACGAGACCTTCTTCTTCTTCTTGACCTGGAGCTGCTTGTCCTTGGGCGACTCGCTGTCCTCGCTGCTGGCCGCGCTGCGCTCGACGCCCAGCGGAGCGGCCGTGAGGCTGGCCGATGCGGCCCGGTTGCGCAGGATGGAGGTCGGGCTCGAGTGGCGCGGCGGCGACTCGAGCGTCACGGGCTCGGGTGCCGTGCGGAAGGCCTTGCGCAGCTCGATGGTCTGATCGTCGAAATCCACGCAGTGGCGCTGGCGCGAGAGCTCGGCGCGGCGCGGCGCGTTGAGCACGCTGCCGGCCGACTCGAAGTCGCGCATGGGCCGAAGTTTCGCTGGCGCGGCCGGCGCGGCCTCGAGGTCGTCGCAGGACACGAGCTGGAGCTGCATGTATTCTGCTGCCGAGGGGGAGGAGGAGCGAGTGGCCGGGCTAATAGTTCCTGTATATACAAGCGCGGCGCGGCGCTGCTGGGAGCGAGCGAGTGAGCGAGGCCTGGGAAATTGCGGAGTGCGCTGCGAAGCCGCTGAAGCTTACGCCAGGCCGCACTGTTGTATCGGCCCGATACTATCGGGCGGGAGGTAGGATTTTTTTTGAACTTCGTTTCAGTATGCTATCGGGCGGGAGGTAGGATTTTTTTTTAGCTTCGTTTCAGTATGCTGTCTGGACTCGGCCGAGAACGGCGCCTGCGCGCAGAGAGTGCAAGCGCGGCGGTGGCCACACGAACGCGAACACGGCGGCGTCTACTGGCCCGGCGGAGGGAGAGAAGGCCGCTTGCGCCGATGCAGCGGCGGCACTCGGCCGGCCAGCTATTCTCCAGCGCGCATGTTGCCGCGGTTGACGAGCAAGGGCTCCACTGCACCGCGTGCATCTTGGCAGTGCACAGCCCGGGCGAGGATCACCTTTATTTTGGAAGGGGGATCCGCCACGCTGACCACCGCGCACTCGGTTTCACTATAGTGCCCACGCCTGTCTACCGTGGCCAGTTGCTGCGTGAATCCGCCACCGCAACGGGCGACGCGCTGGCGGTGCCGCGATGGACGGACGGCCCGATACGGCCACAGCCCATGGGTGTGGCCATTATCAAGAGCCTTGATTCAAGACCGTCGCCTCGGCCGTCGCTGCTGCTGCCAGTGGCGGCGTGGGCAAGCCGCTGGGTGTCGGTGCCGCATAGATAGGCTGGGCGAACTGGCACCGGGGCTCGAGGCACGCTGACCTCACCGCAGAGAGAGAATGCTGCGGGCTGGGCGTTTTGGGCCTGCCGGGCGGCGCTGAACTGCCCAGCGCTGCTGCACTCCACGGCATTCGCGCGCGCGCGCGAGCGAGCGGCCGAGCGGTGCCGGTGGTGGCCGAATGAACGGCCGGCTGGCTTGCGCGAAGTCGGAGAAAGCGGGAGGATAGGATCGTTCGTTGTCCTCTTGTCGGTCGTCGCAGCACTCTCGGTGGACGTGCAGGCAAGGCGAGGCTTGTCCGTCGTGCTCTCGTCGCGGACACGAACGGAATATAGTCCGGCCGCCGCCGCCAAGTGGCTGCGATCGGATCTGGGCGCGACTTCAACCTGTCGACGAGCGAGCGGAGGAGGAAATGGGTGGATCCACTGCATGTATTTGGTTGGGCTCCGATATACAGAAAACCTGCTGCCGCTGATTTTTCAGGACGAGCTGAAGCGCGTGCTGCAGCACGCGACTCGCTGGAGGTGAGTGAGGAGTCCTCACTGAGGACAGCTGCAGCAGCTGCAGCATCGAGATGAAGCAAGCGCGGCGACGCCGACATCTGAAAGGATGACCATTCCGAGCGCGGGCGGTTCAGCGGGTGGCGCGTGCTGGGTAGTGGCAGAATAGAATATGCGAGGCGCGGGCCCGGGGTGCTGCTGTAGGTGTGGGCAGCGCGGCGACCGCAGCTCGCAGCTTCCTCGCCGAAGCTCAAGGGCTCTCGCAGCCGCGTTAAATCAGCCGCGGCCGCGCTTGCCGCAGCCTGTAGGACGCTCTCGTCGCCGCCTCCAGACTCAAGTGACGTATCCACTGCCTAGACCTGAACGTCCCGGAGCGCTGCTCTGTGCGTCGCTGGTCATTGCTTGTGCGGCTGGTCGTCTCGGCCGCCGATCGCTCGCTTTGGCACCGGCACGAGGTTTACCGGAGCGGTGCCATTCTCGTTACGGTGAGGCGCCGCTGGGGCTGAAGCAGCCATCTCATGTCGGCCTTGCGCTCGGGTTAGTCGAGCTAACCGCAGCGCGGTGCACGAGCCCGTCTGTCCTCCCTATCCACTGCGGGTCTTGCGCGCCACTGCGTTCAGGAAGCACCGGTGCTTTCGACCGCGCTGGACGTCGAGACGGCAACGCGCTGACCCGCGCTCGTACATCAGCGCTCGTGCCGGAAGACGCTCCACGTTGACGGACACGGTGCCCGTGATTGCGTCCCAGCTCAGACCTGCGTGCACACTCTGCTGTCCGCCGCGGGTCTGATCGGGTGCCGACCGTAACACCGGAGCCGTTAGCTACCTGCACCGGCAATTCAGGCCTCCGGTACGGGCCAGCCACGGGCATCAGTACATCTGTACCTGTACAATACATGCATTGTAGATCTGCTTGGTGAGCACCTGGTGCTGCTGCAGGCAGAAGCATCGCACTCTTGAGGCGCGGGGCCAGTCAGCTCTCGGCCCTCTTTGCAATAGAAACAGGACCCTGACTCTATTTTTGGCACGAACCGGACACCTGTGCTGAACTTTGTGTAGCCATGTAGGAGATACTGAGAACTGGTCTGCGGAAATAGTCCGCTGCCGCCTGACTGCTACAGTATGCCCAGGGCCAACCGAGGAACTCACATACCAGTCTGCCTGGCTATTAAAAGAGTGCAAGACCATTTGTCAGACCTGATG
>JAIKVJ010006852.1:0-12901 GCA_024679225.1 Phytophthora pisi
AACGTCCGGCATACTATTCCGGTTCCGGGCAGTGTGAACCCCCCCCCAATGGGGCGGACCAATAGCCCTCACTCAGTCAAAACTGTTCCTGCTTTTAGTTAGCGTAGGCAGGTCGAGCCATTTCCCAGTTCTACTTGTGCAGATATTTACATCATCACCACGTCCTGGTACGCGTTGGCGATGCTCCGCAGCTGATAGTGCAGCGCGACGGCCGTCGGCCGCTCGTCGGCGTTGAACGAGACGCACTGGAGGATCAAGTCGCGGATCTCCGGCGGACAGTCGTCCTCGATCGTGGGCTTGATGGCGTCCGTGCTCACCAACAGCGCGATCTTGGCGTCCGTGAGCGCGTTCTCCTCGGACCGGTTGCTGTTGTACGGGTGGCCGCACGTGTCCATCTCGCTCAGCAGGATGCCGAACGAGAAGATGTCGGCGCGTTCCGAGTACCGCTCGCCCTGCAGAACTTCCGGCGCGATCCAGGCGGTGGTGCCCATGCCCCCAGTCATCGTCGACTCGTCGGACGTTTCTCGGGAGATGCCAAAGTCGCTGAGCTTGGCTTCCCACTCGTGGTTCAGTAGCACGTTGCGGGACTTGATGTCGCGGTGGATGATCGTCGGGTCGAACGAGTGCATGTACACCAATGCCTCCGCTGTATCCAATGCGATATCGACTTTACTTCGAGGTTGGGAGCTCTCCCCGACCCACGAAAAGGTCCGACGACTGCCCTCTTCACTGCGTTTCTGCCTCAGCAGCGTGGTCAAGTCCCCCCTTGGCATGTACTCGACGATGAGCGACAGATCCATGAGGTTCGTCCACGCCAAGCCGATGAAGTGCACGATCTTGGGGTGGTCCATGCGCGCGAACAAGCGGATCTCGTCCATGAATCGACGCAGGAGGTCTTTGGACATGGCCTTGGGCAGGATCTGCTTGACAACCACGCGCTGGCCGTACAGCTGAGCGAGATGCACGACACCGAAGCCTCCGCTTGCGAGCTCCTTCTGGATGACGACGTCTTCAATAGGCAGGCGGTACGGAATCAAGTCCTCGTCGTCCCGAACGTCGTTGCTGAGGTAGCCGCTGCCAGACGAAGGAGGGATCGAGACCGTGCGTGTGTCGGAGCCTGTTTCGCCCATTTTGCTCGAGTCTAGAGCCAGGAAACCATCACCCTTGGAGTCTCCTTGTTGGCGTCTTTGCCGACGTCGCCGATACAGGATAAACCCGATGATCGCGAGCACCACAACGACAGCGGCTGCAGCTACACCGGCGATCAACCCCACGTTGGAGCTTGATCCTTCATTAATAGTGACGACGGTAGTTCCTGATTCTCCAGAGTTTTGGGCTGTACTCCCAGTGCTGGTGCCGCTGCCTTCGTTGGTACCGGATGCGGTGCTGGAGCCTGATGTGGATCTGGTTTCGGTCGTGGATCCAGAGTCATCGCTGCTGGTAATGGGGTACAGGCTCGAGAACGACGTGTCTGTGCATAGTAGAAAGAGTCAATGATAAGCTCGTTAAGCATTGAGGATGGATGGTTCGTCCTCACCGTCGAGCACACAGGCTGAAATGCTGTCCGAGATGTCCGTGACGGTACCGGATACGCTCGAGCAAGCGTCGGAATCCAGGCTCACCGTGAGGCTGAGCTGCGCGCTCTTTAGTACGTCGACATCGGACTCGCGGATGATGAAGCTAGTCACGGTTGTTCCGCCTAATGTCCTGATAGCCCAATGCAAACGGAGTGTTAGTTCACTTGAAGACAATTCGACACGATGGTGTGAAGTCCGTACAGCTTCTTGAGGCTGGAAGGGAAGGTGACGCCCACGATCTCGGTAACACGACAGTCGCTGCACTCTCTGTTCGTCAGTGGGCAACAGCGTCAGCGAAACAGCAACCAGGATCGAACATGTAACAGCTCAACCGTACAGGTATTGCAGACTGTCGGGGAACACTGCGCCTTCCAGCGTCGCGAGCTGCTGGTTCCCGTTGAGATACAAATACTGGAGAGAGGACGAGAAGCGGAACTTGGCCAGCGAGTCGATCGAGTTCTTGCGCAGGTAGAGCTTCTGCAGGTTCTCAGGAAAGTCTGAAGCCTTCGTGGAAGTGAGCGCGTTCAGATCCAGCGTCCTGCCACCGAAAGAACGAGTCAACACCCACACAATCCCATGAGCAAATCTACGCCTCCCCATCAGACAACTAGCGAAAAACCTTTCACCAGTTCCTAGGCCACGTACAGCATCAACACGCTCGAGGGGAACTCCAAGCCACCCAGCGACGTCAACTGGTTGCTCGTGATATCTCTGCACCAACATACACACCCGTCAGAATTGTACACAACCAACCCAAAGCCACCTCGACCCACGCACATTTCCGTCACGGACGTCCCCACGGCCTTGAACGTCTTGATCTTGTTGTTCCACAGCCATCTACCACCAGCAGCACCACAGGATCAATACACAGACTCCGGGCCAAGTGATATTATACATGTGGATGTATGCCCGTAGTAGTAACTAAATTCTACAACATGTACAATGTCTGTTCCGATCCTGGTCCATCGGCTGCAAGTAGTGCGATCACGGACTCGAGGATGACTGAGTATAACATCTCAACGTACAGACTCGCGACGGCCGGGTAGCTCTCGACAACCTCAATGTCGACGTAGCTGGCGTTGATCCGGTACTCGCCCGGGTTCTCGGAGCTTGTGGCTTCGATCGTGACTTCATCGCAGTCCGCGTCTTTGACGAGGATGGCCACGTCGTCCGCGCCATCGGCTGCTGCTGCTAAAGTGACTTCTGACGGCGGTGCAATGCCCGACTCCGGACACGTCGTCGCTGGCCGCACTTGAGGCAGCGCCGCCATTGCACACGCCGCCACCAACGCCCACAGCCTCATGTTACTAGTGGGGGTCGTTTCGGAGCCTGTGGATGGAGGTGGGGGAATATCGAAGACTGCGGCCGGCAGTCCAGTCCCGATGGGTAAAAGAGCTCGTGCCCGCTGGTAACGACCGACCATGCGTGCAGTGCAGTCACGATGGGGACAACGAAGATATCATATCCCACACGGACCAACAGCTGCAGCCATCGTTTGCTGGTGGTGTATCGATCAGTGATCTCGTCCTGCTCGACGGACGCCACACCGTCCCACTTCACTTCAACTTGTACGTGTATATCGACCGGCCAAACTTCGCGCCATCTCAATAAGCTAAGGTAGTTGACTATTTCTCTCAGTGTTACAGTGCTCTCTCCTCCTTTGACTCCACTCATGGATCATCACACATAATACTTGACGTGGTCTCGGCGCTCCGCAGACAGGATGGCAATGTCGTCGTCCTCGACGAGGTGCACCATTGGCGGGGGTTTGCGTCCCCGCTCGGACCGATGTGTGTGGGGCGTCCGACGCGGCGCTCTGCAGTTGTTTCGAGGCATGGGGTTGGACATCCGCCCCGTGATGGCCAGGTCGTCCAGCGCCAGCTCGAGGTTGCGCAGCTCGTAGTGGAGCTGCAGCGCCGACGGGCGGTTGTCCGGGTCCGAGTCCAGGCACTTGTCCACCAGGTCGCGGACGCTGTTGGGGCAGTCCGGACTCAGCGACGGTCGCAATGAACCGGCGCTCACCAGCACGGCGATACGTGCGTTCGTGTGCTTGACGTTGCCCCCGCGGTTGTCGTCGTTCGGGATGCCCTCGGAGTACGGGCGTCGACAGGTGTCAAGCTCGGTCATGATCACGCCGAACGAGTACACGTCGGCCTTCTCCGAGTACCGTTCGCCCCTCAAAACTTCAGGGGCAATCCACGAGATGGTTCCAATCTCGGCCGTCATGGTCTGGTCCTCCGTGAGCTCGCGACTGACGCCAAAGTCCGTCAACTTGGCCTCCCACCGCTCGCTGAGGAGGACGTTGTTGGGCTTGAGGTCGCGGTGGATCATCGGACTCTCAAACGAGTGCAGGTACACCAAAGCCTCTGCGATATCGAGAGCGAGCAGCGACTTGCACTTGAGGCCTCCTCTCTCCGTTTTATTCGAGCGGAACCAGCCGTACGAGCTGCGAACCGATGGGTCCCGCGTCTCGCGCTTGAGCTGCTTCTGCATGAGCGTGGCGAGGTCGCCGTTGGGCATGTACTCGAACACGGCGGACAGGTCCATGAGCGAGCTGAAGGTGAAGCCGATGAACGTGACGATCTTCGGATGATCCAGCGAGGAGCACGTGCGGATCTCGTCCATGAAGTCGTTGAGCATCCGCGGGTCGCGCGCGCGCTCGGGTAGAAGCTGCTTGGCGACCACCTCCTTGTCGCGGAAGGTGGCCTTATACACCGCGCCGTAGCCGCCCTTCGCTATCAGCTTGCCACGAATGACTTCCTCGTGCATGAGTCGGAAGTGCCGCATCTCCTGATCCGTGCGGATGTCGTTGTCTAAATGCCTGGCTGAGATCACGCGCGTCATGTTGGACGAGGTGGTCGAGCTCACAATGCTGTTCATGCCTCGGCGCTTGGTGCTCACGATCGTATCCTCCATCTCTGACTGCATTTCCACCTCCATCATGTTCGTATTCAGTGTCCTGTCGAAGAACGTGTGCGCGGTCGGGTTGTTGCTGGGGACGATATCGTCCACAGACCGGAATCCAGAGGTTCTATCCGCCGTGTAGTCCTTAAACTTCTCGTTCGTCCGACGGTGACGGAACACGAGATAGCCCACGGCACCTCCAATGAGCACGAGAAGGAGAGCGGCACCTGAGATCATCGCTACCAACATCCAACCCGAAGACGACGAGCTAGTGGAAGCGGAAGTACCGATAGCCTGCGAGCCATTAGGCGGTGGTGGAAGGGCTCCACTTGAATCTCGCACAGTCCCGGGGATCACATATTTGCTGTTGTAAACGGCGTCAGGCAGCACGCAGACCGTCACACTCTGCACCACCTCCTTGGTAGCACTCGAGTCGCTGCAACTGGAGCTCGAGACGACGAGTTTAAACGACCCAAGCCCCGCAACCAGCGGCTCCGACGAGTGCGCGATCTCGAACGAGTCCACGGTGCTGCCTGAGAGGTCGAGCGCGGTCAACGTTCCGCCCGATGGCAGCGTCATACCTGACAGCTTGGTTACGCCGCAGTTCTGACACGAATAGGCCTGCAGTTGCGTCGGCATCTCCCACTTGGACAGATCTTGAATCGTGTTCTTGCTCGTGTCCAGCGTCGCCAGCTTATCGCTGAACGTGAACGAGGTTAATGCAGTGATGCCGTTGTTCTGCAGCGACAAGGTCGACACGGTGTCCGGGACCTCCCCAGTATCGAGACCAACGATGGAGTTCCCGTCCAGAATCCTATCAAATACCAACACAAATTAGTCCAGAGCTAGCACCGAACGCAGAACTTACAAGCACGTACAGCGTCGTTACACTGCTGGGGAACGATAGCGCGTCTACGCTGCTGAGCCCATTCGACGACAAGTCCCTGCTCAAAGTACCACACAACGGTAAACAGCTCGATCGAACAGCAAAAAAGCCCCACGGTAGCAGCATACAGTGTCTTGACAGTGGCCTCGCTGTCCTCATAGATAGTGGTGACCTCGTTCCCGGAGAGCTGCAGCGTGGTCACGTCCGGGAAGCTGGCGATGGCCTGAATCTCCAAGACGCTGGCGTCGACAGACGTGGTTCCGTTGCTGGACGAGGAGCTGATCTTGACGACGGAGCAGTTGGAGTACACGACCTCGGCGTTGGACGGCGTACTGTCGCTCCGTCGCAGGGTGGCGAGTGTCGGCGCTGGTTTCACGCACGCGTTGGTCTGGAACACGCGCGCCACGCTCGGACCCACGAGGACGGCCGAGATGACGCACAGCGCCGCCAGTGGGCGCTGCTGCAGACGTGTCCGTCTCATTCGGTACGTCCTGCGGCGCCCGCTCTAGCAAACTAAAGTGAAGGCCCCGCTCGGCTTTTGATGCACGAGCGAACACAGTCCGCTCCCCATCCGAAAGCGCTCTCTTGAGGCCGGTCCATGCGATTTGCGGATTGTTACATCGGACCGCTTTCTACGGTGGAGACCCCAAGACCAGCGACACCAGGCGGAGCCATGCAACGCGCGGGGTTTCCAGCCGACGTCGCACCTCGCAATGTTCACAAAGCCCCACGCAACACTTTGCTCGAAAGAGCGAGAGCACCGGCCTTGGAGTGTAGGCAAGCGCTATGTGTACAGCTGGACGAAAGATGCCTACCCCGGTCGTTTACCAAGGGGACATCCAGTCCATACTGTAGTCTACCGCATCGCTCAGCCCCATTCGACCGGATCTCTCTCTCTAAATGGTGACAAGAACCACGAGACAAGCAGTTGAATGGCAAACTCCTTATTAAATAACTTGCATTCTCAGGTCTCGAGCTCGAGCATCAATCCCCGACAGTTCGTTTACGACGACGGACGAAAGGGTCGATGGCCCGAGTGGCCCATGCTGCTGGCCTTGGACTGCGTCCTCGTCATGCGCCTCGCCGACGCGAGCAGCTCCTCCTCTTCCAGCTCCAGGTTGCGCAGCTCGTAGTGAATCTGTAGAGCGGACGGTCGGTCCTCCGGGTCGAAGGCCAGGCACTTGTCCACCAGGTTGCGCACACTGCGTGGACAATCTGTGTGCACCTCGGGTCTCAGAGATCCGGCGCTCACCAGCACGGCAATGCGGGTGTTGGACGTCTTGTTGTTGCCGCCGCGGTTGCTCTCGCCCGGGATGCACAGCGAGTACGGGCGGCGACAGGTGTCCAGCTCCGTCAAGATGACACCAAACGAGTACACGTCGGCCTTCTCCGAGTAGTGCTCGCCCTTGAGAACCTCGGGGGCGATCCAGGACACAGTACCGATCTCCGCCGTCATGGTCTGGTCTTCGTCCAGCTCCCTACTGATGCCAAAGTCCGTGAGCTTGGCCTCCCACTTCTCGCTCAGCAGCACGTTCTTGGGCTTCAAGTCGCGGTGGATGATCGGACTCTCGAACGAGTGCAGGTATACCAGCGCTTCGGCCACGTCCAGCGCGATGAGAGACTTGCACTTCATGTTGTCGCCCTCGCCCACTGAGTGGAACCAGCTGTAGCCGTCACGCGCGAACTCGTCGCGGGTCTCACGTTGGAGCTGCTTCTGCAGCATGGTGCTCAGGTCCCCGCGCGGCATGTACTCCATGACCATGCTGATGTCCAGCATCGTACTCCAGGTCACGCCGATGAAGCGCACGATCTTGGGGTGGTCCAGCGTCGAGCAGATGCGCACCTCCTCCATGAAGCCGGCCAGGTAGCGCTTGTCGCGCGCGCGCTCGGGCAGAAGCTGCTTGGTCACCACCTTCTCGTTCTGGAACGTGGCCATGTACACGGCGCCGTAGCCGCCCTTGGCCAGCAGCTTGCCGCGCACGACCTCCTCCTGCAGCAGTCGGCACTGTTGAATCTCGTCGTCTGTGCGGATGTCGTTCATGACGAAGTTGGCCGTCGAGGCGCTCATTAGTCCTTCGGGCACGGAGTTTGTACGGCCAGTGCTTGACATGCCTGACAAGTAGCCGGGAATGTACTTGGTGGCCTTGGAGGACGACGACGCGTCCGGGTCGAACTCGAGATTCTCGGCCTCCTTGAGCTCCTCGTCCCGAACCTTTTGGCGGCGGCGGTAGATGACGAAGACGGCGCCGCCGAGCACGCAGGCCATCATCGCTCCGAGGCAGATCATGGCCAGCATCATCCAGTTACTGAAGCCGCTGCTGCTGCTGCCTCCTCCTGCGAACGTGGGGTTACCGCCTCCGCTTTGGCCACTGGAACAGCTCGACCCGCCCACCAGGTACTTGGCGTCGAAATATCCGTCCGTGAGCACGCACAGGCTCATCGAGCGAGCCACCAGTTCTACAGCGTGGCTGTCGCTGCAGTTGGACCCGATCGTGGTGACCACGAGATCGTCCACAGTCTCCAGCACCGCGACGCTGGAGTTGGCCACCTCGAAGTACTCGATGTTGCTGCCTGTGAGGTCCAGAGTCGAGAGCGACATGTCCGTCGGGAAGACCACGCCGGCGATCATCTTGATCTCGCAGTCCTGGCACCGGAAAGACTGCAGAGTGTCGGGCATCTGCCAGCTCGAGAGCTTCGGCATCGAGTTGTCGCTCAGGTCGATGTACTGCGCCTGGTCGCTCACTGCGAAGGTCTGCAGCGACGTGATGCTGTTGTTGCGGATTGAAATGGATGTCACGGTGTTGGGGATGTCGCCGTCCGATAGTCCGGTCAGATCGTTGTCATCCAGATTCCTATGTCCACAAGCCAAACATAAGTCAGACTTCTGCAGTAAAACGATGTGGCAGGATGATCACGAGCTTACAGGACTGTGACGCTGTCAGGAAGTGAAATGTTGCCCATGTCTCGGATGCCGTTGTCGGATAAATCCCTACGCAACAGACACAAATAATTCAGCATTTCCTATACACTGCGAAAGCCCAAAAACTATCACCCCGTACAGCGTCGAGATGGAGTTGCCGTCCGATTCCTCGACCACGACGATGCTGTTGCCCGATAAATCCCTGTTCACACATGCAAGCATGCCCACTAAATCACCCGACCACCAGCCTCGTTTATCCCAGCGAGACACTTACAGCGAGTTGACTTGGGGGAAGCTCTCGACGACCTCGATCCTCTGTCCGGAGGCGTCCATGGACTTGGTGCCGTCGCTCTGCGTGTCGGCGCGGATGGTCAAGATGGCGCAGTCCTTGTAGATGACGTAGGCCGCGCTGGACGACGACGCGCTCTGCGTTAACGTGACCTGCGTGGGAGGAGACGCGAGACATTCCTGCCGCTGCGTCTTGAGCGCCGCCAAACTCTCGGCGCTGCTGCCACTGCCCGACGAGTCCGACGAAGATTGAGAGAGTGCCGTCGCCACCTGTATCGCCGCTAGAAGCGCGAGCATGCGGCCCCGCCATCTGCTCGCCCCCGTCATTGTGAAGGTCTCCGATCCGCCTCAAGAGTCGATGAAACCTGCTCGTCCCCGCCCTGAACCTGAAAAATGGGCCTCGTACTGTAGCGGCGCCGAAGTTTGTCCTCTCCTCTCTCGGTGCAGCGAGCGACTCGAGCGGTTGTGCTGCGGGGGGATCAAAGACTGGAGCGGAGCTGTGCAAAGCGGCCCGGGCTGTAGGATAGCCGTGTCCGCCGGACCAGCTGGAGCCAATCCAGTTCGATCAAAGGCGCGTAAAAGACCCGAGTCCCCATCCGAGTCGCCTTCCTCGAATGCCGTCTATGCGCGGGCTCCCGCGCTGACACACGCCGAGACACAGCAGAAACTGCACACAAACCAACCCACCTCCTCCGCTCGTTGAGGATTGTTGAGCTGGGGGATCTCCTTCTCGATCTCAATCCCCCCCAAGCTCCACTCGACACTGACTCCTCCTCTTCATGCTCCTAGGGAAAAATGGTCCCGCAGAGGACATGCACGCATGCGCTTCCCCCTGAAAATACTAAACTTCGAAGTACAATACTCGCTAGACTCGCTGTGCGTTGGTATATAGCAATACATGTACAGTACGGTAGTGTCGGTCGGGCCCAAGTTTCGCTGCTCCGGTTCGTGTGCCCCCATTCCACGCGTTTCGCTGCTTCGTTTGTCACGGCACCTGGGGGCATCTGCTGCACTTCAAGCTGCGAACCAACACTGCAAGGTCTGGTCCAACGAGGCGGGCCCCTCGCGGTGTTTCATGTTCACAGAGGCAATTCCATCTGCGGTAAGCTGACCATGACGTGATACACTGTACTGTATTCGTGATCCCAACGGCGGAGTCGCGGCTGGCGGCTGGCGAATTGCAACATCAATTGCCACTGGCAATTGATTCAAGCGCGAAGGAAATCCATGCTGGAAACAGCGTCAAAGACTCAAGTGTATCCGAGTACACAGTATAGTGTGGAGTGGAAGCTTGTACAGTGCGAAAGCTGCTCGTCCAACTTCGCGTTGCCTGACTTTACTGGTAATCAAGCCGCGGACCAAGGCGGCCTTAGTCCGTGTGACCGACCAGGTTGACTCGACGTAGAACACGATCTCAAGGCGTTCATAATCCGCGCTCTACAGCAACTGAGCCGAGTTCATGAGTCATGCTTGCGTTGTCGCAGCTTGCAAGTTGCAAGCTGTATTGCATCCAATGGTTAGCCACGGTTTTGCCATGCCCATGCTACAGATATCTCTACGGTACGTTCATTCACAAGCAGTCCTTCTTGCTTACTTTACTGTAGGCACGTTGCCCTCCTCTCTCTTCAGAAACATTTTCACGAAATACTTCTCAGCTTTGACTCTTGCTGTCAGAGAACGATGGGATACCCGACAGCGGCGTCAGCGAGTGGCGGCGGAAGGATGCACGTCTTCGAAACGGCTGTCGCTGCTGGAGTTCCGACGCGCCATCACGGTCTTCTGCGTCCTCGGGCTCTGGAGCTGGTCGACGGAGCTTCTGGAGCGGAGGAGGGGGTTGCTGGTTGTTCTTGAACGCCGCAGTCGACTTGTACGGAGACTGCGGGTCGAAGTGTCCACCTCGGGGGCTCCACACCCGCGAGCCCAGAGGAAGCGACTTGTCGAGGAGCTGGTTGCTGCTTGAGCTGGACGTGTCCGGAGTATCGGTTCCCCGTCGGCGAGGCGACCCAAGACGCGTATCAGCTGCGTTGGAAGGCGAACAACTTGACGTGGTATTGGACAGTGGTGGAGACAGTGTTCCATACAGGGAGCTGGCATCGCCGCTGCTGTTGCGGTTGGCGTCGTACAGAAGTGTGGAATCCTCACGCGAACGACGAAGCAGCTCCGCTGAGCCGTACAAGTCGGGGGTTGTGTACGACGTGACCGCGTCTGCGTCGTCTTCCTCCTCCTCGTATCCTACAAAATCGCAGAGATCGACAGAACTAACAGACTCCGAAGAGAGCTACTCCACAGCAAAGGTGAGGGTTAATAGAGGTAGACAACCATCAGCATTTGCGTGGACGTACCGAGGTTGTGACGCGGCGATGACAAGTGACGATCGTCGTTGCTGTGGATGACACACTTTCGTCCGAGGTGCGGAGCTCGTTCTGCTTGACAGGGCTGCTGACCTTCGGCTTAATAGCCTGACCCAGCACGAGCGCTGCTGTTTTCCGAAGCCCCTTGCCATCGCGGTGCTTCATTTCAACAGGTTTCTCTTCAAAACTGTTGAGGCGAGCTCGAGACGCTCGAATGGCGGCTGTGAGTCGTGGACTCGGTCGTATCGTCCGCTGCTCGCTGATTCCAAGTGAGAGCGTGCGCAAAAGTACCGGGGCTTGAACAGGGAAATCGTCCAGAGCGATGTCTGCTGTATTCTTCTTGTCGCCTTTGATAGGGGACAGTGGTGGAGTCGGTGTGGACGACCCAGGAGGATGTTCCGCGACTGGTATCAGATGCTGCTTCATCCATTCCTCCTGTTGCTGCTTGAGCAGTTGCTCCTCCTCGAACTTGTGCTGCAAGATCGTCTGCAACGACTCCTGTTGCTTGAGAATGTCTCTCTGCGCCACGGGCGACGCCGGCGCTTGAAACTCCAGCACCTTCGGCACGACACGGGGCACGGCGGCGTTTCCAGCCGTCGCTGGGGCAGCGGCCGCCATCTTCTTGGACACCTGAATACGAAGATCATCACGTCGGGAGGTCGGTCGAGCTCCTGCGCTGAACGGCGGCGGCGGCACTCCTGCAATCAATCCTGAACCTGGAGTAGGAACACTAGTCGGCGGCTGCTGGAAGAGATTGTGCCGCTGTCGTCCCGCTAAAGACGACGGCGACACAGACGGAGAGCTCGAGTACTCCAGTGGCGGCGGTCGTGCAATTTTCCCTGCAGTTTCCGTGTCCAGCAGCGATGGCTCTGACCCCTGAACGAACCGAGTCCGGGACCTGTGGAAGGAATTCGGGTGTCCGTACTGATCCAGGGGCGGCGACGGGGACCTCATAGCTGCCATCAACGTCGCAGTTGCGATAGAGTTCCTCTTCCTCCTCCACCTCGTGCCAGGAACGGGCGACGCCGTATACTCCGGCGGGGCGGCAACCGGCTGCCCGTCACCAACTGATCCAGGCTCGACGAATCCAAGTCCTGACGTCTCGATCCTCGGCAGTCGTTGCTTGGCTTGCTGAGCCTTGGACACCGACACCGCCGATCCCCAGGGCGTCGACGCTCGCCGTCTCGCCATCCTTGCAATGCTCCGAGCACTCAGAGGTTCCGTCTCCTGATTGGTGACGACGTTCCTCTCCTTATCCTGTACTTCTCCTTCTTCCTCTAGTTGTTGCTCCTCATCTTCCGGCCCTCCCTCCGTCTTGTCCACCCTCTCAAAACTCACCTCGACCTCCGTGTGGCCCAGTATTAACCTGTCTCCATGGTGCACCACCACTGCGTCATCGTGCACTGGGAGCTTCCCATTGAGCGTGGACCCGCCGCTGCTGTGGTCGCTGTAGACCCACACGCCGCGGCCGGAGGTGCGCTCCAGCGTGCCGTGTGCTGCGTCCACCTCCGGGTCGCCCGGCAGCTTGAAGGTGGCGTCCGACCCGCTGCCCAGCAAGATTCCGTCGGGCGGAGGCTGCGTCCAGAGCCGGTCGAGGGGCTGCTCGTTGTTGTCGGACGGCCGAAGCACGCGCAGCCTGATCTGCGAAGGAGAAGGAGCGGGCATGCTGAAGAAGGGGGGGGGGGAGTGCGGGGCTAATGCAGAGCGAGGAGGAGAACGGCGGTTGAAGCCAACGGCCCGACCGCTCGAGAGCTTCGACCTTTATTGAGCAGTGTGCCGTAAAAGCGGTACTGCATCATACAAAATAAGTATGTACCCTGTTTTTGTGGACTATATTTGTCGGGAAAATCTGGATAAAAGGCGGATAGATTACGGAGCAGATATTCCAGTATGATTTTGGTACAGAGAGTAAACAACTTCGGCGCGCGGTGCACGAGCGACCTGTTGCTTTTTGTGAAAAGCTTACAAGCTAAAT
>JAIKVJ010006853.1:0-12836 GCA_024679225.1 Phytophthora pisi
ATGATTTGCAAAATGCCCCCTCCGGACATGCCTGCCAATTAGAGCAAGTTTGCCAGACTACCAAAGATACAGCCTGGACTTCCCTACTCCTACTGCTGCTACAGCAGCCAGCGGGGGTGGGTGATACAGCTCGTCATCTAGATCCGCGAGCTCATGTGGTGCTCCCGAGTAACAGACGATGAGGACGTCATGACTCGAAAGACAGCAGGCTGGACACCTACGTCACCTTCAAGTACAAAGCTCCTCGCCCTCAAGTACATGTCTTAACCAGTGGATAACTTATAGACTTCCGTATGCACCGACTGCATCGGTACGTGGATCGCCAAAACCGGGAAACAGTTTTGATTAGGGCCACCGTGTGAGGTGGTCGACAACAAACTGCAAGCAAAAAGGGGTCGCGATAGTCTGTCATTGCAGTGGGTACGGTATCCATACGTCCGTGTTTCGCTTCGTTTGTTTGCGGCGGCATGCGCTTGCGTTGCCTCCCGCTCTCTCCAGGCAATACTGCGAGCTCCACCGGTCCCGCGTCGTTAAACGAGCACAAAGTCCATCGGCTCGAGTTTCCTACCCGTTCTCGATCTTTACGCCGCACCATCCCGGGCTCATTCTCAGGTAAAGACATCATCTTGACTTGACGATCGAGTCTGTGTTGTCCGGAAATGATCAGAAGTGCATGAACACCATCCACGTCAACAATCATGGCGAAGCGGCGACGGAAAATGACGATGCACATGAACTTGTATTTCGCGGAACTCACTCGACTAACATTTACTCTTTTGCACGCCTTTTCCAGGCTTTCCCTCCCTCCTCTACGCAACGCGCCTCCTTTTCGGTGAATCTCTGTGAGCGGTAATCACCTCGTCCGACCGCATGGTGATCCTGGCGAAGTCGAAGTGGAAGATGCGCGTAGCACTTGGCGTAGGACGTGCCGAATAAATAGCTACACTGAATCCACCCATGCTTCATGCTCCGTGGTTGTGCCTGGCCAACTCGAGCGCCGTCTTCTGGTACTGCTGGAAGTGGCTGTTGCAGTAGTTGCAGGTCCGCTCGTACGCCTGCTTCCGGCATCCGGGCACGATGCCGTGCAGCGCTTGCCTGCGGGAAGGATCACCTCAGTCAGTCAAGTATGACGCAAAAGACTCAGGTGACTAGAACTCGTACCTCCTCCGTGGGCCCAGCACAGGCCATTGGAGATGGCGATCTTATCGCAGTCTTCTGTCTTGCACTTGGTGCCGCCGCCGTGGGACCAGCAGTAGCCGCGCGACTTGGCGCGGTTCGAGCAGCCAGAAGCCTTGCACTCTAGTGATCCGCCTGCATGGGTACAATACAAGCTTTAGGATGGAGGATACTGGGGACAATGAGAGCAATGGAAGCACCTCCGCACCATGTTTCCAGCAGCGTCCGAAGTGCTTGGCGCGGCTGGAACAGCCCTCCGCACTGCAGCGCTTGCCACCCTACATACACATTGAAAGAGGTTAGAAGGATGAAGACGCAGCGCGAAGACGGCCATCAACGAGCGGCGACGCACCCCGTGCCTGACGCAAAGACCGTGGTCCACGACGTAGTGGGTGCAGCCTGCGAACTTGCAGACGCGGTTGGCTGGCCGCGGTGTCGTTACTGCTCATGCTGGCGAGACGTCTGTCATGGGCCGGGTTCTTGCTCCGACGAGTCCCGGAGGTGTCATGTCTCCTGTGGCAGCGTATGGAGGCTGGCCGGGAAGACTCGGGAGCACGAGGCCGCTGCGCTTGCGGTAGTCTGTGTTATTGGGTCGAGCTGCAATTGAGTTAGTGCAGTCGGCACGTGTTAGCCTTGTAAGCCTAAGAAACCAACTTCGATAAGCATACGCCACGTACTCATGAACGTGGCGGAGAAGGTCGTAGGCTCAGGCACGTACTGCTCTCGGACTGCTGGTGCTTGGGTGCAGCTTGGTAAGTTCATGGCCCTGGTGTTGTCCTGGTTCTCGTAGTGGTAGTGCTGGTGCTGCGGGCTGTTAGAGCGGAGGACATCAGTAATAGCCGGCAGCATTGGCGCTCGAGGAGGCAGCACCGGTCGAGAGGCCACGAACTCGGGCTCTGCCTTGACATAGATCATCGACTGCTGCTGGCTGTGGAGCTGTTGGTGGTGCGGTGATTGCGGCGAGCCCGAGGGTCTCAGCAGGTCGGTAAGCACGATGGTGTTCTCGGGCGGCGACCACGGCTGCATGGTCCTTCCTTCCCGACTCAAGTAGTGACTGAAGTGACGTTGGCTCGACCTGTAGATGAATGAGCCGCTGTGCTGGTCGCGGGCCAATTTCGAAAGTGCAAGTTGACGTGACCCGGCCGCGAGCGACATGAGGTGCGAAGAGCTCCGCCAACAGCCTAAAGGAGCGACTGTGCTTCGTCGCGTCGTCCGGCGACGAATGCTTGAGGGCCGTCTCGCCGCTTTGGAATGCGCGCGCCACCTGGCCGTGCAGGGGCCAGGCTGGCCAAGAGGAAAAGGAAGGAGGCGCTCACATTATAGACTCGGCGGGCCGAGGCGTGAGTCAACAGCGCTTCAATCGATCACCCGAGTGGCGAATCCTCCTCATGGCCGATGGGGCGACGGTGATCAATTGACAATTGACAAGCGCTTTGGCTTGCAGTCCACCAACTGACGGAGGCCTGGCCTGCTGGAAGGCGGCGAGTACGCAGCTGGAACTCCGCATAGAGGCCATGACCAACGCGCCCAAAGGTGCGTTCGTGGCGTTGAACGAGCAAAGCGCCGCAACTTCAGTCGCGTCGATCACCCGAGCGCGCGGTAAGGACAGTGCTTTCGTGCTCAACAATCCCGCCCCAAGTGACGCGCTCTCTAGCAAACGCTCAGGTCAACGTCTGGCGGGTCTCGAGAATGCCAGGTGCTGACGTGGGAGCGCGTGATAACGCGGGTGCGCGTCGACCACAGAGACCAGCGGCGCCAGGCGGTATCAGAGACCGTCAAATCCTCGCTCTTGGTGCGGGTGACCCACAACAAGTTGAAGCGCATCGACCAGCGGGTGGCGAGCAACACGCGTCCTGTTATTAGTTACAACGCGTGCATGATGTAGATCTAGGATATGCTGTGCTGTCATCCGCAACGTCACATGGGCATGGCGTGGTGGTCCTGCGGAGCCTAAACTAGTACATAGTAGTTGAAGTATAACGGCCGCTCCAGGATCGCGGCCTTAGTACCTCACGCCTGTTCAACTAACATATCGGATCCTTTGGCCATCGTACTACGATTCGTAGTGCTGCAAGCTGGCCGCGATGGAGGGCTACCTCTGGAAGAAGGGCCGCAAGGTGCCCAGCATGTACGTGCACAACTGAACCACCGGGGCGCGTCCGTCTCCTTGTCCCTCATTGCATGTGGCCCCACTGTTGCTTGTCCGCCTGCAGGAAGCGCCACTACGCCGTGCTCAAGGGCACGATGCTGTCCTTCTTCGGCACTCAGGACGAGGCGCAGCGCTCCGGGGCCGTGCCCAAGCGCGTGCTGGAGGTCGTGGACTTCCGCATCATGCCGGGCACGCCGTCCTCGGACGCCGCGCACCCGCCGCACATCGTGCTCAAGTTCCTGGACGCGGACGGCGGCGGCACGCTCCAATGTCGCGCCGACTCGAGGGAGACGCAGCAGGTGTGGCTCGAGGCCCTGCAGCACGCGCTCAAAGAACCGGACCGCCTGGCTCAGGACGAGATCAACGAGGTGCAGGCCGAGCTGCTGAAGGACGCGCAGCGCCACAGTCGCGCCGTGCAGCAGGCCACGGAGGCCGTCGAGGCGGCCGGCCGACAGCACCGAGAGCAGGCCAACGCCGAAGCCGCACTGCAGCAGAACCGCGCGATCGCCGTCGAGCTCAACACGCAGCTGGAGACGGCGCGCGCGCTCCAGCATGAAGCTCTACAGAAGCTGCAGGCGCTGCAGAACGCGCTGGAGGACGCGCGCCACCGCGTCCACGCCTCGTCCATCGGCGCGGAGGACACGTCATCTTTTGACCAGGCCATGGAGGCGGTGGAGCGGCTCGCGGCCAAAGTCGAAGTGGCCGGCAGCGCCGAAGCCACGCACGCGCGCAATGTCGAGCTGCTGCAGCTGCAGACGGAGGCCAATGCGCGTGAGCAGCTCGAGCTGGTCGAGAGAGTGCAGAAGTGCGCGGAGGAGAGCAAGATCCTGCGTCAGGTGGCGGCCAAGAGCCTCGAAGACGCGCAGCGCGCCAAGCAGCGGACCAAGAGGCTGGCGTCCTGGGAAGACGAGAGCAGACCCGCGGACGGCGGACACACGCGGCCGTCGCAGTTGGATCCGCTGGCCGAAGGCTATCTGCTGTGCCAGCACCCGATGCGCACCACGATGCACCGACGCTACTACGTGCTGACGGGTAACACACTTTGCTGGTACGCGGACCAGGACGCGTACACGACCAAGATGGACGCGCCCAGTGGAGTTCTTCACGTGGCGGAGGTGGCTGAATGGGACGGCAAGATGAAGCCCACGTCGCCGCTGCGCAGACTCGTGGTGCCGTTCGGAGGCAGCGCCAAGGGCAACGTCAACGAGCAGTATCCGAACGCGTTCGCGGTGCTCACAGTCGAGGGCAAGACGCTGCGGTGTAGCGCGCCGCTCAAGAAGAGCCAAGAGGACTGGATCTCGGCGCTGCACGTGGGGCTCACCATGCCTCCGCTGTCTCCGCATCGCGCGCGCGCTGCCAAGTCACGTCGAGACTCGTTCGACTTGCTCGCGTCCACGCCGCTCTCGCCCAAGCGACAGACTGAAGAGCCCAAGAAGGAGGAGGCAAAGGCAGATACAGATTCCGTCTCCAGTCCGCAGCCTCCAGACGCCGCTGCTGCTACTGAAGCTGAAGCCTTGACCTCCGAAGTGGTGGTGGAAGGCTATCTCGTCGGCAAGAGCTCTCTCGAAGAGACCATGAAGAAGAAGTACTGCGTATTACGAGCGCTCACACTGTACGTCTTCACCACACACCACGAGGCTTCGACTGCTGCTGCGTCCGAGTCGGCACTGAAGCGGCCTGCAATACGCAGCGTCACCTTCCACGCCTGCGGAGTCTCGAGTTGGGACGGCCACGCCACGCTCATGCACTACGACCACGGCTTCCTGCTCCAGACGACCGAGCACCAGACCATATATTGCAGCGCGCCCAGTCTCCAAGAGAAGAACCGCTGGGTGAGTGGCGTGCAACAGGCGCTGCTCAAGTACCAGCACGACTCGAAGCGCGGCTCCAGGTTGTTCGACCAGCCCAGTGAGTCCGAAGACGAGGAAAAGACCCGTCAGCCGCAGCGTCGGCCGTCGTACGGCTCGGCTCGACGTGAATTCCTCTCAATTTTGCAGCGATACTATGCTGAGTATCATCCAGGGAAACTCGGCGACGTCCCCATGCTCCTCTCGCGGTATCAAGGTCGGGAGCAGGCGCTGGTCGAGCACTTGGATCGACTGTATGGCACGTCCATGGGCAGGGACAGCAGGGTTCAGCTTATCCTGTCAGCGCTGGTACAGGCCCCATCGCCACATCCAACAGCTCCTTCACCTCACAGTGCTCCTGCGTCACCTGCAACCCGAACGTCCGGGGATCTCACGGACTGGCTCACGTGGAACAAAGACTCTAGTCCAAGCTTCTGCGTTTTGTCTGGAAGTCGACTGGAACGCTACGACTCGGAGGAGCAGAGTGGGGCTGGGCCACCGTTGGCGGTGTTCTTGGTGACGGGAGTTCACGACTACCCGACGCCGTCGCCGACGATGAATCGCTCGACTATGGCGGATCAGCAGCTCCAGTTCTTCCTGTCTGGTGGATACGAAACGGAGCAGCAGGGCAGTTCATCGTCAACCGAGCTGTTGGTACTGCAGGCCACTACAGCCGAAGCCAAGCAGAAGTGGATGTTGAAGCTTCGAAGTGGCCTCACTACAGCAGCACCGGTCAATACTGCAGCATCAGCAGAGCCGAGTCCCAAGGTGGAACCTTCACCAGTCGTTGTGTCCATGGAGACGGAGCCCCCACCGATCATATCCACGCAAGCCACTAGTCTTCGGGAGAAGTTGGTAGAATTCTACCAGCGACACAACCCCAAACGAGTTGGCGATGTGGACACGTTGCTCACAAGCTTCGCAGGACGTGAGCGTCAGCTGTTGGCGTCGCTGGATGCAACGTACGGTACGAGCGTCAGCTCTGACGGTAGCTTCGCTGCGTTCCTCCCTCAGCCGTCGCCTCCAAACGCGCGTCCGAGTGCTCAAAGTGTCTCGATCCGTCGTGAAGGCTACTTGGCTGTCAAGCACCCGCGACTAGGCGCTTCATTTCGCAAGTGCTTCTGCGTGCTGGAAGGCACCAAGTGGCAGTGCTTCGACAGTAGCGTTGTGGCTCACAGCGGCCGCTCAGCTCTGCTGTCCGACGAGGTCGTGAGTCTCCATCCGGTCACTGCCAAACTGGCCGAGACGATGGCCTTCCGCCTTGAAACTCAGACCAACGGAGTCATCATGCTACGCTCGGATGCTGCTGAGATCGTTCACGACTGGATCCACGCGTTGCGCGCTGCCGTAGCGAATCAGTCTAAACCTGTGGTTGATGTGGGGTCTGATGAGAAGGAGGAGGAGGACTCAGGCAGCTCCTTCCAGCAGCTTCGAGCCAAGATCGTCGCCTTCTACGAGAAGCACAACCCGAACAAAGCGTCCGACGTGGATTCACTGCTCCACTCGTTTCAGGGACGCGAAGGCGCCTTGCTTGAGCAGATCGACACGGTCTACAAGAGCAACCTCGCCACAGACCCCGTGTGTACGTCGTTGTGCGCCGATCTCGCTGCGAAATACGCCGAAGAGCACCAGAGCGCGTCTCCAGCCAAGCCAGCGACTGAAACGCCAGTGATCTTGATGGAAGGGTACCTCATGAAGCGCGGCCACAAGATCCCGTCCATGCGGAAGCGATACTGCGTGTTGGTGGGCAACGAACTCTCGTACTTTGTCACGCACGACGACAGCAAGAATCCTGGAGGTGGCGCCACGACGAACCCCTTGGGCAACTTCCGCGTTGAGGTCGTGGGCGACTGGCACGGCAAAACTGCGGCTCATACGTACGAGCACGGCATGGAGCTGGAGACGACGGACGGCAAAACCTTCTTCTGCGCTGCGTCATCGGCCAAGGAGAAGCAGCAGTGGGTCGACGCGTTCCGTCGGGGCATCGCTCTCGCTCGCAATGAGCTGCGCCGAGCTGAGCTTGAGGATAAGGACGGCAACGAGCATGAACGGCAGCTACGCGAAAAATTCCGAGAGAAGCTGGCGGACTTCTACCGCGTGCGAAACCCCGGGAAGCTGCCGGACTTAGATCTGCTGCTGAGTTGCTACGCGCAGCGCGAGTTAGCTCTGCTGCAGGCTATCGACGAGGCGTACGGGACAGGTTTAGCAGCGGATGAGAGTCTGCTGTCACTGTTGCCTCCGCTACCGGAACAAGCCACAGCTCTCGCGACGCTGAAGCTGGACGGGTACCTGAAGAAGACAACGGGAGACAACACCAGTTCGCTCTGGAAGCGCGCGCAGACGGTGTACGTTGCAGTGGACGGATTAACGATCAATCTCTTCGCCACGCGCGAGGGATTCAAGAGCGGAGGTGCTGGCCTGGGTGAAAGCATGACTGTACTGGCCGTGAAAGACGATGACGGACGCCAATCAGCCGCGAATCGCTTCGCTGTGGAGACGAGCGACCACGAGTGGCTGCGATTCGAGGCGCGTGATACCATGGAGAAGCGCCTGTGGGTGCAGGTGTTGCGCGCAGCACTAGACACGGTGCTGGCTCAGAGTTTGCTGGCCGACGACACCAGTATGGACCCACGATCTCGAGCCAGCAGCGTCGTAGTGGACGCGAGAGGCTTCCTACTGCTGAGACTGGACTTCAACTGCGCCCAGGAAGAGCACTGGAAGCGACGAGAGGTGGCGATGCCCATCGAGGAGCGCGCCGTGGCGCTGGAGAACGGCAACGAGTTCGTCATCACCAAGTCGACGTCGTCCGAGAAAATCGGCGCCGAGCAGGCGCGATTTCGGGTCGTCAGCACTCGGGCGTGGGCTCCAAGCGCTCGCTGTTGGCCTGTGACCGCGAGTAACCGCGCGCCGCGCTTCCCGTTCCAGATCGTGACGCAGGAGCAATTCGTCTTGAGCTGCAGCGCAGCCACCGACGCTGAGCGAGCCAAGTGGATCCGCCAGCTGCGTCTCGGAGCCGAACAGGCAGCAGCGCTTGAGATGCTGGAGGAGCAGCTATTGGAGACCACCGCGCCGATGTCTCCAGGTCGCAGGAGCTTGGTCGACAGGCGAGAACGAGGCTTCAACGAGGACGGAGGCGTCGTTGTCCCTCCACAACCTGTACTTGTGGAGCACAAGGAGGAGGTAGAAGAGCCTCCGATGACAGGATACCTGGCCTTCCGACTCGCTCAGTCCCCGCTCTCCTCTGGAGAAGCTCGGCACGCCTCTCAAGTGCCGATTCCCCACGAAGGCTTCGTGGTGCTGGACATGCGCGCGCATATCGCCGTCTACGAGGACGAGAGCGCGTACTACCGTCAAGACGCGCCAGCGTGTGAAGCTCAAGCCGTGGAGCTGCTATCCGAGGGCGTGGCGTCCATCGCTGTGTCGACACACAGTCCCAAGACGAAGTCAACGCTCCGTCACTTCTTCCCGGGGGCGAAGGAGGTGGTCCCTTCCTCCTTGGCGTTCGCTGTGCTGCTCCATCCGTTGAGAGGCGACGGCAACGCGTCCGCAGACGACTTGAACAACGACCACGACGAACACACGGCGATGCTCGAGTTCTTCCCGACGCTGCCGTCGCAACGCGATCTCTGGATGGAGGCCTTTGCCAACCGCATCGACTTTGCCAGAGGGGAAGCACTGCTCGCCGACGAGAAGATCATACTCAAGCTGGAACGAGAAGAAGAAGAACGAGCGCAAGAAGTTGTCGAGGAGAAGAATATAGAGGCGGGGGTCGATGAATCTGCTGCAACCGGAGGTGAAGCTGGCGAGAGTGAAGACAGCAGTGACAGCGGCGACGACGACAGCTCCGACGATAGCGGATTCGAGGACAAACCCTTGACGATCGACATCGACGTCTCCAGCCCTTCAGAAGAAGCCAAAGAGACTTTACCGCCGCAGAGCGAGGCGGCAGCATCCTTCGTCTTCCGAGCAGCAGCTATGGAGGGACTTTTGACCCCGTGGCAGACCTCGACCTCTCCGATCCGACTGCCTGGTAGTTCCAAGATGAAGCGCATGATGTCCGTGTACGCCGTGCTCATCGGTTGTCGCTTGAGGTGTTATTCCTCACGCGAAGCTGCCGCGGGTGCCGCTGCCGCTAAATCCTCGAGGAATCTCTTGTCGCCGCCAGCTGAAGACGAACCTCCGTCGCTTGATGTTGAGATCGTAGCGTGCACTCCGTGGGAAGCTCCAAACGCGTCGTGGCTGACGATTGGCAAGGAGAACGAGAACTTGGGCTTCAAGATGGAAGTCAAGAACTCCCGTCACGGCATCTGCTTCACGGCGCTGACTATCGAGGCCAAGCACCAGTGGATCCACGCCATTCACCACGAGCTCAACTTCGTAGTGGCCGAGCGATCGCTGAGCATCTCGGAGCGGCAGTTCACCCAAGAAGTGGCCGCGCATCTAGCCAGCATCGCTGCAAGCACCGCAGCAGCGGAAGCCAACGCCATCGCTGGTGCAGACGCGAGTTCGACAATGGTTGAGGGGCATCTACGCGTCCGGCACCACAACTTGGGCTCCATTTGGCGCAACCGCTTCGTGGTGCTGGAAGGCAGCAAACTGTCGATTTACGCGGAGGATCGCGACGATGACGAGGCCAAAGATGAGGACGACAACTTGAACACCGCAGTGGAGGAGCACGAGCTCGTTGGGGTGGAGAAGTGGCGTCCAGTGTTCACGACTATCGGACGGAGTGGCGGCAGCGGACTGAAAGGTACCGGTTTTCGTGTCGAGACGAGCAGCGGCGTGTACTTGGAGTGCACTGCAGCCACTGCTGACGACGCGTCTCGTTGGAGAAATGCGATCACGGCCGCCACAACCAAAGAGACGACGGGCAACACGGTCTCACGTGACGCCACGCTGCCGTTCATCCCTGGCGCTCGGATGGAGGGGTACTTGAAACTGAAAGACGCGCAGAAGTCAGCCGAGAAGAAGAAGAAGACCATGAAGATGAAGCCGCTCAAGCTCTGGAAGACGCGCTACTGCGTCGTCATGGGCTCTCACTGGCTTGTGTACGCCAACCAGTCCCAAGCTATTTCGTCCGGAGAAGCCCCCACGCCTGTAGCTGTGTACGAACTCCTGGGCATTTCAGTAGCTGACGGAGACGACGAGAGCTCCGCGAACGAGTTCTCGATTCACGTGGTTCCTGGTAAGCACGTCAAGTGCAGAGCGCGCTCGACGCTGGAACGCAAGCGGTGGGTGAACGCCGTGGAGGACGAAATCCTGACCCAGGCGAAGACCAGCGAGGACCTCGAGCGGTCCATGAAGGAGCGCGAGGAGAAGCTGGCGGCGCGTGAGGCTGTCAAGAGCAAGCTGCACGAGGTCAAGACGGACGCACGACGGCTGTCGGCGCTGCTGGGCGAGGCGATTCAAAGCGCGCGCGGAGATTCCGACACCGACTGGGACTCGGACGCGCACGACAATTCGTCCGAGGAGGATTCGTCCCTGCGCCAGCGATCAGGACCCGACTACATCGACGGCAGTCCGGAGAGCTCGCCCATGCGCCGGAACGTGGGGGAATCGGCCTTCTCCTTCGACACGCTCGGCATCGTAAAGGACTCGGACGGCAAACCGAAGAGCGATTCCTCCTCCTCCGCGTTCATGACCTTCGCTTGTTTCTTCCGCTGCGTCCCCTTGAACTCGAGCGGCTCGAACGGCAGGAACGTCATCGCTCCGCTTGGGATCCCCGGCTACCCGTCCACCGCTGCAGCGTGCAGCGCGCAGTACACGTGCGACTACTACGAAGACGACGGGTATCGTGGTCTTACCAAGTAAGAAACTGCAGTCCCCTGCATGAAAAAAATATATAGCGACAGTTGATATGTACGTTCGAGCTACAGCTCAGGGATCTAGGACGGCCGTCCTTTGTGTCTGTCTACGCAGTCGTAGCAGTCGTCGGGATCTCCGGGGCGCTTAAGCTGTCACTGTCGCTGGCAGCGTTGAACTCGCGCAGACGGTCGAGATACGTCATCGCGGCCTCGTTGCACCAGGATTTGAGCTGGAAGGTGCCCTCGAAGAAGGCGCAGTGGCTGCCCTCGCCCGTGGTCAGCAGCATGGCGTTGGGTTTCCTGCGGAACTCGTGGTACGGGATGGTCTCCTTGGTGCACACCGGGTCGTCCAGCGCGTTGATGCACAGCAGCGGCATGGACAGGTTATCCACGTCGCGCATGGGGTTGTTAACCTGCCAGTACGACTCGAGGTCCTCGTAGCCGTGCATCTTCATGTACACGTGGCGGTCGAACTCGCGGATTCTAGTGGCGCGTAGGGCGCTGGGCACGTCCACGACGTCCGCCAGCTCGGCCTTGTGGCGCAGCAGGAAGGACTTGAGCGTGAACGTCATGAGGAAGTCGTATACAGGATTAATCCGGCCGCGGCAGAACAGGTCGAAGGCGTTGTAACCGGGCGAGATCAACACTCCAGCGCGAAGCCGCGACTTGTCCCCGAGCTCGCACAGATAACTGCACAATAACCCTGCTCCGGCCGAGCACCCAATGCCGTAGAGCTCACTGTCAGGATAAGCGCTCTCGACGTGGTTAATGGCCTCCTGCAAATCCTGTACGCAGCCGAAGGCCTGCAACTTGGGCGTGGCGAGCTTCATCCCTCCGTGGCCTCTCTTGTTGAACACCACGGGGCGATACCCGTGCGCCAGCGCTTCGGCGCAGAGAGAGCGCATGCTGTCGCTGCAGCCCACTAACCCGTGCATGATGATGGCGATGGGGGCGTCCTGTTTAAGGGGGTGATCCAGGTTAAGGGAGGACTCGAGCGCCCAGTCCAGAGACGCCTGGCCGCCGTCTTTGAAGGTGAGCACGTCCCTCTTATACTGGACGGGAGACTGCGGCACCAGGAACGTCAGGACGCACTGGATGTGGGAGTTGGTCCACCATGTCGGCGTGTATCGGTCCAGCATGGGCTGCAGGGCCTGGAATGTGGCGGAAATGGGCGAGTTGCCACAAATAAGGTTAGGTGGTGTTAACCGCTTTAGGTGGTGTTAAAACGTTCGGTACGCACACTCGTCATGAACTCGTTGAGCTCCGAGTTGCCGGCCACGATGCGCTTGGTCATGACGGAGCGAGGACCCGCGACCCCGCGCGCGGCCAGCAGCGCGCAGCCGGAGATCAGCGCGGCGGCGGCGGTCATGATGTAGCTCCTGCAACAGGTTAGAGACACGTTAGTCGATGGAAAAGAGGTTAAGGTGGAGATGGGTTAAGGTAAGCACATTTCGGAAGTGGCAAGCCGCAACACGGCCCACGTCGAGAGGAACGTCACGGGCACGCGGAAGCTTGCCATTTGTATGGTGCTAACCGCCCCTGTCCTTGTTGCCGCCAATTGCTAAATGAGTGGCAGGAATAAGGTACTCACTCTTTTGAAGCCGCGGTCGCCATGGTGCTCAGCATATTGCCGCCTTCCGCCTGCCTGTGTCCTCGCCGCCAAGAGGAGATCTGCGCGCCCCGTGCGCCGATCACACGACCGTTGCTGTGAATTCGTTTCAGCGTACAGGGTTAAAACGGGGGCTTTTTGCACATAGTGAAATCAAGTCATTTCGGAATCTAACGATTTAATGCGGTCGTTAGATCCGTTGATAAAACAGAAAAGCACACTGCCCCGTGGTCACAGACATCCGGTGTCTC
>JAIKVJ010006854.1:0-12831 GCA_024679225.1 Phytophthora pisi
TATATTCGGATCCCTGATCCAGTTCAATTCGGTATTAGACCCCATATGGATTCTACCCTCATTCGTCGATACCCGTGGCTGGTTTTTTTGCCGGAGTGAAACGCGTCAAGATAACGTTAAGCTTTTTATAAAACGAGCCCACTGCAGCGTGCGTACTTAGGTTCGAACTACCTTTCACTTATCGCTCTAAAAAACCTCGAGGTTTTATCCTCCCACGAACCTCTCTCCTATCATACCGCATTCTACAGCTCAGGTTTTCGTACTTACCGCGCGGCCTCGCCGTTGGTTGGTCGAGGAGCTACGCTTGCTGCGTCCTCCTCCCGCCCATGAGCTCCATGCGCGCCATTCGAGTTCGCTCTCAATCCCCGAAGCTTCTTCCCCCCTTTACTCGCATCCTCTATAAACACCATGGGCGCTCCACCTCCGGCTGGCGAAGAGAAGGTCGTCGTTCTGCGTACGGTGGGCGGCGAGGTTGCCCCCGCTTCGGCTCTGGCCCCCAAGGTCGGTCCGCTCGGTCTCTCCCCCAAGAAGATCGGTGAGGACATCTGCAAGGCCACCAAGGACTGGAAGGGACTGAACGTGACGGTCAAGCTCACGATCGTCAACCGTCAGGCCACGGTCACGCTGATCCCCAGCGCCTCGTCGCTGCTGGTCAAGGAGCTCAAGGAGCCCCCGCGTGACCGCAAGAAGGTCAAGAACATCAAGCACGACGGCAACCTGTCCCTGGACCAGGTCATCAGCGTGGCCCGCGTCATGCGCGAGCGCTCGATGGCCCGCACCCTGGCCGGCACGGTCAAGGAGATCCTGGGCACGGCTGCGTCGCTCGGCTGCACGGTCAACGGCGAGGCCCCCACGGAGATCCAGCGCCTCATCACCGAGGGCGAGCTGGACATCCCGGAGAACTAAGCGGCTTCTGGATGACAGGTCACACCTTGCAGATGGATTTCTACGCGGACTTGTAGCGGTGTAACGATCGGCTTCTGCTGCTGATCGCCGACCAATACGACCCTGGGAACTTTTTTGCAGAGCGAAGACTGGGTGGACTTGGATTGGTGCGTTCGATATCGTGGTGGTGATTGTGGACTTGAGTGCAGGTCGCGGGACGGATCGGCGAGCTAGGTACGTGGAGGACTTGCTTGCATGTCTGTGTGTATATATGTGCATATGCTTGTGGAAGTGGGGATTTGTGTTGCCGATGATCGCCAATTCAACATACTTTAATATACTCTGATCCGGAATGAGGACAAAGTACAACAAGTTGAGGCAACTCAAATCCCCCCATTAGAATGTAGTCGATGTTTGCACTCTTTATTGCGAACGAAGAGGAAATACATGATGGCTTTTGATGTCTAAAGCGCAGTTGAATTCTTTCGTTTACCTTGTAAGTTTGAAGTGGGGGTGTACTATTGCTCATCTTCTGCATCAAAGACGCTCGGACGGTGTGTCTAGCCAAAGATGATGGAGCTTGCGCCGGCGCCGTGCTGCTTCTTCCGTGCCACCTGCGGGTGGAAGCTGTCGTTCGAGCGCTTGTTCGCGTCGCTCTCGGACTGAACGTTGCCGACGGTGCTCACAGACTGGATGTCGTCGATGCCCTGTGCCTGGAGGTTGGCGCGGATGGCCTCCACGTTTCCAGCGGTGATACCGATGTCGTCCTTCACCTCCTCGATCGTGTGCGAGCCGTCGGCGTGCTTCACGAGCACGCGGCGGCATGTAGTGTTGGCCGACCAGCCCTCGCCGCCACTGATGTGCCAGGCGTTGCGGATCACGAGCTCGAAGTAGTCGTCGTCGTCGATGGACGCGCTCACGTTGGCGTAGTAGCGCACGAACTCGCTCGGGTGCACCTTGCCGTCCTTCTCGCCGCCATCGAACGTGTCCAGGAACTCGCGCAGCACCTCGTCCTCGGTCTTGCGGCCCTGCAGCACATCAGGGTGCTCCTTGGCGCTGTACTTGACCTTGATGTCGTTGAGGTCCACGACGCCGCTTCCATCCGCGTCGAGGATCTTGAACGCCGCCAGAACCAGCTGCGTGCGGCGCTCGTTGAGCTCACCACGCACAGCCAGCAGGAACTCGTCGAAGTCCACGCCTCCCGAGTTGTTTGTGTCGATGAAGTGGAACAGCTCCTCCACCTCCTTCTCGCTGAGCTCCAGCGCGTGCTCCTTGATGGCCTTGCTGAACTCGTCCAGACTCAGCGAGCGGTTGCCGTCGTCGTCGATGATCCGGAACTTGCGTCCCATTCCGCGAATGCCCTTGGCTCCGTGCTCGTACAGCGAGTCCCTCAAGATCTCCAGCGACTGCAGCACCGTCTTGGATCCGCGCAGCAGCTTGGCGGGCAGGACATTGCCCCGACTGACCTCGAAGTGCTTCTTCACGGGCGTGCCAGACGCCGGGTGGGCAATGGGACCCACAAATCCGCCCAAGTTGATGAGCGGCACGACACCCTCGGCGAACTCGGCTCCCCATCCACCGCGGACCTTCACAGAGGCCACGCGCGGCTCTCCGATGAACACAGCCTGCACCACGGGGCGCACGTTCTTGACGCTGATCTTGATGAGGCTCTGCGTCAACGCCGTGCTGAGCGCCGCGAACTGCGGGTCCTGCGTGCTCAGGAAGCCGAAGCAGATGACGCCGTCGAAGCCTCCGAGCTCCGTGAGCTTGTTGGCCGCGTAGGGCAGCTGCTCCAGCGACGCGACCGCGAACGTCTCGGCGCTCACCGCCTCCGTCTGCAGCTTGGCCAGGCAGTTCTGCACCGCCGCGTCCACGATCTCCGCGTCGCTGCTGGTCTTAAGCAGCGCCACGCGCACGGCTCCGGCGGGCTGAGGAGCAGCAGTCTGAGTCTGAGTCTGAGGCTGGGTCTGCACGGGAGCGGGAGGCGGCGACGCGCGTGGCGACTCCATCTTGGCGTCTGGCTGCTGCTCCGCCTCCGTCTGCGCCTGCGGCTGGTTGAAGCGCTTGCGGCCCGTGGGGGCGGGCGCCGAGTCGTCTCCGAAGCTCCAGCTGGAGCCGCCGCCAGGAGGCGCGTGCACGCGCGTGGTCGGGCGCTTGAGCTCGCCCATGTCCGTGCTGGTGAGCGTCGACATGTTGCTCCAAGGTGTCGTGGCTGCGGATAAAGGGGGAATGGAGCGGATCCTTTCGCTATGCGAAAATGCGGGCGTGTGATTGGCGGAAAAGAATGAGATGACGCGCTTCAGCACTTCAACACGGGCTTCAGGTCGTAGACGAACAGGTTCATGAGCTAGAATACATGTACGGCAGGAGTACACGGACTATAGCTTATTTTTGTTGGCAGGAAACGAGTTGAGATACACGCGGCGAGAGGGGCTAATTTCTTTGATTTACTGTGGCTTGCTGTAAAACTTTGCCAACCGTGAGCACTATCGGGGCAGTGAACCGTACCATGGTAGGCGCCGTCCGCTAGCGCACTGGTAAAGTGTCTGCAAGCTACTTGGATCCCTTGAATCCGCCGAGCTGCACCAGGGACACGACTCCCTCTGCGAACTCGGCGCCCCAGCCTCCCTTAATCTTGACCGACGCCACACGAGGCTCTCCCACAAAAACCGCACGCACCACGGGGCGCACGTTCTTGACGCTGATGTCGATGAAGCTCTGCGTCAACGCGGCGCTCAGGGCCGGGAACTGCGGGTCCTGCGTGTTGAGGAAGCCGAAGCAGATGACGCCGTCGAAGCCCCCGAACGCCGTGAGCTTGTTGGCCGCGTACGGCAGCTGCTCCAGCGACGCGACCGTGAACGTCTCGGAGCTCACGGCTTGGCCCTCGAGCTTCTCGAAGCAGTTCTGCACCACGCGGTCCACCAGCTCCGCGTCGCTGCTGGTCTTGAGCAGCGCCACACGCACGGCGCCCTCCGGGGCCTTGGCGACGGGTTGAGCGGGCGCTTGGGCGGCCTCGGGGGCGGCTGCGGGAGCTGTGCGCGGCGACTCCATCTTGGTGTCCTGCTGCTGCGGCTGGTTGAAGCGCTTGCGGCCCGTGGGGGCGGGCGCCGGGTCGTCTCCGAAGCTCCAGCTGGAGCCGCCGCCAGGAGGCGCGTGCACGCGCGTGGTCGGGCGCTTGAGCTCGCCCATGTCGGAGCTGGTGAGGGTGGACATGCTGCTGCGGTGGGGTGGATGGATCGACCTGCACAATATTGAAAAGGCGGCAAGATCGGGGAGCGCCGATTGGTCGATACAAATCGCTGATTTCAACCAATTGGACGACGGTTGTCAAATCGTAAAGCTCACTTGTGCAAGTGGTTGCAGCCGCCATTGCTGCGTGTTTGCGGTCGTTGATCCCGTAATTGCCATTGAGTTCATGGATCTTCAGCCAACCGTGTCTTTGGTATTACCTGTGGTGAAACCACTGGATGTCAACGGGCCTGAGCTCCAACAACAAGTTCGACTCGGAATCTCCGTGGCTTCTCAACGACTGCAATGCTGCAGGTTCGTGGCTCAAAAGCTGGTTGGTATGTAGTTGTGTATTACAAATTGGCCAAAACACTGATCACTCGCATGCAGGACACTGGCGGATTCTAGCCGGCGTGTCCAACCTCACGCTTCTAAGAGGTCGATGGTCTAGGATGTTGAAGTGATCAGGCAGCCTGTTAAACGGTGCCGAGTGCATCCAACGCGGGTGGCTCACCCCAAGCAGCGTGATCTGCGCTGCGCAGCACTGGTATATCTGTAAATTGCAGTCTGTTGCCATGTTCCTGCCACGGCCATCCCGGCAGCGTGATGCACCACCAGCACGATGCTCGCTCGGAATCCGAGTCGGATAGCATCCGAACGGCAACGTGTGATAGGCTGGTCCGACTTTTTGGTCCGAACTCCCCCAGCCCTGCCCTTAATTCGTCCCCTAAAACGGCGCTCAATATCCAGCCCATACAAAGACACGCAGTACTCGTCGCGTTGTTTTAGGACTCGCACGTCACCTCCCCCCACACCTCGAAGTCAGCACAAGTCTCCGATCACTTTGCCACTTGCGTCCTGCTCCGAGTCGTCCGTGCCGTGACCCGCCCCCGAAGCCGCATGGAGACCAGCTTGACCATCAGCAACGTCGAGCCGGAGCCGCTCGATCTGCCCGTAGACGCCAGCGACGCCACCGACGAACTCATGAAGCAGCGCACAGGCAAAGTCTCCTCTTCGTCTACCTCCTCCAATCCCACCTCCTCCTCCTCATTAGACGCCACGAAGCAGCAGGATGAAGACGCCGCCAAGCCCCTAATGGGCTCCTCGCCCACCACCAGGAGGCTGGCCTACGCGCTGGCGCTGGCCATGATCCTCGTCACGTTCTACAGCTTCCCCATGCACCACCACTTCCACGGCCGCAGCGGCAAGAACGCGCGCTACGTGTGGTGGTGCGGCTGGCTCACGGCCATCGCCACGGGGCTCGGCGCGCTGCCGTTCTACTGGATCCGCGACCTGAACAAGTTCTGGCTGGGCATCTGCAACGGCCTGGCCGCGGGAATGATGATCGCGGCCACGGGCTGCCTGTTCTACGAGGGCTGGTACCTCCCGCAGGCGGCCGACTACGCCGTGTCCGTGAGCTACCGACTGCTGCTGGGCGCGTTCCTGGGCGTGCTCTTCATCAAGTTCACCAAGGTCTTCCTGGAGGACTACGAGGACGTGTCGGTGTGCGGCCTCAAGGGTCTGGACGCGCGCAAGGCGCTGCTCATCATGGCCGTCATGACGCTGCACTCGGTCTCGGAGGGCATCGGCGTGGGCGTGTCGTTTGGCGGCGAGGGCGGCATCCGACGCGGCCACATCGTCACCATGACCATGGCCATCCACAACATCCCGGAGGGGGTGGCCATCAGTCTGTCGCTCGTGCCGCGCGGGCTCAGCGTCTTCTACGCCGTGCTGTGGTGCATCATGTCGAGCGCGCCGCAGCCCATCTTCGCGGTGCCGGCCTTCCTGTTCGTGGAGCAGTGGCTGCCGATCCTGCCGTGCGGCTTGGGCTTCGCCGGCGGCGCCATGGCCTACGTGGCCGTGCAGGAGCTGCTCCCGGAGTCGCTCGAGGACACCAAGTCCGTGCCCACGACAGTGTCGGCCACTGCGTTCGCCTTCATGGTGTTCCTGACCATCCAGGTCGCGCTCAGCGGCTCCCTTTAAGTCGGAGCGAAGTTAAAAGCTGCGTGTGGGGATAGATGTACTACAGTACTTGTGTGTTTTGAAAGCCATGACAAGCCGCTGCATGACGAGAGAGACGCAAGCGCAGCGAGCGTGACGTGGATCAAAGCGATGTTGGCATCTATCGATATGGGAATCCTGTATGAAGAGAGGAAGAGAACTCAATGGTGAGTATGGGCAATGAGGCGCCGCCTGCCAACCCTGAAAAGATCGGCTTAGACGGACGCCATGTTCTTGTTCTGGGGTTAGTCACACGTACGACACTACTTTTGCTTCAGAAGCGTAGGAAGCGGCTCGCATCAGCGGTCCCTTGTGCCGTCCGCCTGCTCACTCGATGATCTCCACGTAGTTGGGGGTGCGCAGGCGGCGCATGCGGAACTTGGTGGGCTCGGCCTGCACGTCCTCGTCCTTGTCTTCGTCCTGCATGGTGCGCTCCTGCAGGTCGCGAGCCGACTGGTGCTGGTTCTCGAAGAGCGAGGCCACGGCCTTCCCCACGCGCAGCTGGCGCCGCATGATGTCGGTGGCCTCGCTGGCCGAGCTGCCGCCCAGCTGCGAGACGGCCACGAGCGCCAGGATCAACGTGGATAGCTTCATGGCTCGGATTTGCTGGGCTTGAGCTTTCTTGGCTTTTTGGCTTGTGTGCTCAACGGGCTTCGTTCGAGGAGTGGCGGTCCTGAACAGCTGAACCTTTCAGGATCTGGCTTCCTGCGACGCCTCATGATCAGAAGGACCGTTTCGTTTCGAGCCAACGCCAACGAGTTGATGGTTGTGTTGGCTAAATAGTTGGAGGTTTGCATTGGTAGCGTCGTTAATCCCTTTCGTGCTCGCTATATAAGAACACCCCAACATTTTGTGTGTATGAGTGCGTAAGTTGAGGAATGAAAGCCAGCAGTGGGGCTTGAAAGGAACCAACTCGACACATCTCTTAACATGAAGCGTCCGCACTGAATTCTCTCTTACAGGGAGCTTAGGAAAGCCTCAACGCTCTTAATTACTCCGTGCTGCTTCATCTCCATCGCAAACCAGGCCATGAGCTCCTGCTCCATTACGAGCGTCTCGTTTCGAGGGCACGCGCTCTCATCTGGCACTCGCTTGGGCTTGGGCGCTGTCCTCTCCCCAAGGCGAATGCGCTCTTTCAGCTGCGTTAAGCCGAGCCGCAGCTTCTGAGCGAACGGGACGACCTTCTCTCGGATGTGGAAGTTGAACGTGACGAAGAGCAGGAAGCCGTAGCGACTGTCATACTCGACTTCGACCTCGACGGGGATGCCCGGGTCCAGCAGCCCTCCAGCCCCAGCGCTAAGCGGTGACACGGAATTCCCAGCCAAAGCCCCCGCTGCACCTGCCGCCTCTCGGTTCGCTCGAGCTCGGGACCGCCACTTAGTCGACAAGGCCACGAACACGTCCATGAGTTTGTGCTTCCACGACACCGAGACGCCCTTAGCGTACGCCACGCTTCGGCGCGGGTGCGCGCGCTCGTCGTCGCACGCCTGGAGCCCCAGGTCCTTCCACACGACGCGTCGAACCTCCGACGCTAGCTGGGACACGCTCTCCTGCTTGTCCAGCACGCGCGTGCCCAGGAACACCTCGAAGTTGTCGATGTCGATGGCCTTGTTTACTCTGATCCGCAGTGTTCGGCGTCCGTACTCGACCTCATGGCTGCGCTTCTTCTTGTACCGGATCAGCGCGTAGATGCACCCAGCCATCCAGATGATATTCAACACGAAGAACAGCAGGGGGATGTCGATGATCGTCTTGGCGAACGCTGCCTCCACCCACTCGGGCATCTCGGCGTTCAAGGTGCCACCGGGGATCCGGTCTAGCAGCGTGAAGGCGAAGCTGCCAGCGAGAAGCACTTGCACCAGTTCGAGCGACGAGCCGCACTGCTCCACAGTCAGCGACGAGTCGGCAAGCACCTTGGTGTTGCCCTCGACCGTCTTGAAGATGTCCTCGAGCTCGGACGTGTTGAGCACTTCGGCCATCTGCCGCAAGTTGACGATCTCGTACTTGGCGCCGTGCACGAGCTTCTCCAAGTCGCGCGCGCGGAGGAGAATGTCGTGGTGCTGCTTCTTCAGGTCGAGGTAGCTGAAGATGGACTCCTCCTCTTCGGTCGCGTTGGGCGATTTTTGCGGGATCTTCACGAACTCCAGCGATTCCAGCAGATAACCTAAAGTGTCAGTGAACTAGAAGAAGAAGAAGGTTAGTACTGTAAGAAACAACACAGCGATGATGCTTTACTCGCAGCACGTACGAGAATGAGGTCGTTGGTTGCCTCGTTGAGCTTCGCGCGGATCGTGACGAGGTGGTGGGGGTCTTCTTTAGCGCGGAAAATGAGCTCTCGGATGTGTTTCAGCAGCTCTTCCAGCACGAAGATGCGCGTGAAGAAGCTGCGCAGGAACATCTCGCGACACAGCAGCGAGAAGTACGAGATGAAGACCTTCTCGAAGCGCTTGGAGGCTGAGCCAGCGATCAGCATTCCGTCCCTCCCGACGATCAGCACGCTGTCCTCACCAATGTCGTAGGCGCAGTGGATGTCGCCCAGCACCTGCTTGAGCTCGTTCTCGAAGTCTCCTCGGTCCATATACTCCAGCCCGGGCATGAACGGGTCGATCTGGTCGGCCATGATCATGTTGAACTTGCCTCGATTCGCGATGTCCCCGAGGAAGACCATGTCCAGCAAGCTCGTCTGGTAGGACGACAGCAAGTCGTCCATGATCTCGGACGAGTCCTGGTGAATGTCAACCAGCAACCGCGACAGTAAATCCACGGAAATTCGGTCCGCTCGCTTGTCCAGGATGGCGTCGACTTTTATACCGTAGAAGATCGTGCCGTCGACGTTGAGGTGGATGCCAAAGTTCTCGACCTGCACAATGCCGTCGTCTTCTGGAAAGTTAATCTCCGCCTCAAAGTTGATGTACCGTACTGGGTCGTAGTCAAGAATGCGGACCTCTGTGAGCCCCGGGGGCACTTCGAACTGCGTGTCGGTGGGGCAGTTGTCAATGAGCGACGTGAAGAGTCCCCCCTGGCATCGATCCATCGACCCAAGTCGCTCGTTCAGTGCAACGATCTGGTTCGACCCAAAGGGGATCCACTCCCCCACGAGACACACTGGATTCGCGAGTACTATCGCCTCGGACAGAGTATCACGGATGTTGGACTGGCCACTCGCAGCCTCCAACGCTCGGTGTGCATTCGACGACAACTGCTGGTACGCTTCAAGGCTACGCACGCACTGCGGGACAAAGGGGCTGGACACGTACGACACGTCCTCCGTCTCGGTCACGCCGGAATAGCGGAAGTACCCGATGGACTCCAAGATGAATCGCCCTTCCTCGTTAAACTCGGGTTCTTCTTCTGCAGCGCCCTGGGGGATGGCTCCACTAGGGTCAGTGGTAAGGTGCTTGTCGCTGCCCTTGGTGAACGTCCACGCAGGGCCACTCGCATCGGTGGAGCTGGCGTCTGGCGGGTCTTTGATGGGGATGTAGCGGATTTTAAGCAGCTCGCGACGGTAGGGCTTGGGGGCGAAGATGAAGGCGTCGACGTTTGCCTTCAGCTCCTTGCTGACCTGGGACAGCAGCTGCAGCCCTCGGAACGAGACCTGGAACGCCGTGACCGAGTGGTAGTCCTTGGTCGAGAGCTTGAGGCCGTTGATGAGGTTCGCTTCTCGCAGGTCGTCGATCGCCGACTTGCCGTCTTGCGTCGTGTTCATCCAGATACGCTTGGGTCGGCCCTCCTGCGCGATGACCATGGCTGCGGGGGCGTAGTCGAAGTTCAACGCCCCTGCAGCGATGCCCTCGTACATGAGCACGAGCAGAGGGATCTGTCGGATCCACGACTCCTTGTCTTCTTTAGTGCGAGCACACACCGCGTACCTCGACAGCATGTAGAGCAGCATGACATGGTCCGTGGGCCACGTCTCCCTCACGGTGCGTCCAGTGTCGTCCCCCTCCTTCGAAAGCTCTGGCAGCGTGAAGGTCAACTCGTCCGTGTCTCCTCCTCCCCCCCCACCTTCTCCTTCGTTGGGAGGCTGCTGCGACGTGGCATCTCCGGAGCCCGTGACTGCGTGGCTGGACCCCGACGAGCCGCTCAGTCGATACGAACGAGCACCGACACGAGAGTTACTGTTGTTTCTCGCCATAGTTTGGCGACGGTACGGCTGAGCGGGGGCAGTAGAACCCTCGGGTTGTTTCGATGCTGCTGCTGCTGATGGGTTGGACGCTTCGTCTCTGGGGGATTTCACGCGCGCTGACACAGTGCGGGGGCTGTGATCGACTCCGGATTGCTGCGTGGGAGGGTGGGGGGACGGAGAAGAAGCCGTCCGCTTCATTTCGGTCGTACTGGGCTTGGCTTCACCTGAAAGGCTGGAGGTGGCGGTGCCGCCCTGTGACGTTGGAGCTCCGCCATTCTCGGGCGACCCAACAGGAGCAGGCGGGCGGGAGGCCATCAGCTGCGTCGTCGGTGACACGGGCGGTTCTGGGAGTTTCGAGCCAGGGATTAGACGATACGCGGGGCTGGTGGATCCGCTGGTGGACGGGCTCTGCTGTCGGGGAGACTCCTCAATGATCTCGTCGAGGTGGGGGATCTGGCCTGGAAGAGGGTGATCTCTAGTTGCCATCCATCTGAGAAGATGGCAGCGGCGTGCGAGTCGGAGGCGGCTGGTTCGGGAATGCCTTAAGTAACTAGTGTTGACGCGGCCGCGACCCCCCGGTCAAGGCGTTTCAGGATCACTTTTTACATGTTCCACTTGAATTGCCAGATCTCTTAATTTAAAGCTCCAAGCGACAAGCAGCCAAGTCACAGAGGCCAACTCGATGAACAGCATCCCGATATCACGCAGTCATTGCTGCTACATGCCGCTCGAGCTGTGGAGGAAGACGGAGAAATTCGACCTACTGTGAAAAACGAAACAAACACTATCGTTCTTTTGTGACCTTTTATCAGCGTAGTGCACTGGTGCCTTGTTGCTCAATGCCAACCCAAAAATATTAGCTCGGCAATGCGCCACGCCTAGGATAAACATTAGCGGGGGATGTCTTGTCGATGCCGCACCTGACGACTACCGGTACCGTTCATCTACAGTGGTGCGCCATACAATTGACAATAGAGATCATAATATTCCAGGGCCAGTGGCAGATGTGACCGACACTGAAGTGTTTGTACATGTGTAATTCGTTGTGGTAAAGATAGCACTAGGTTAACCCCCTTTGATCAAGGTATGCCTTTCGTGTATGTGCTCGTCGCTGTTATCTCTTCTGTGTACGTTCGGGCAAGATGGGCAAGACCAGGGGTCGGAAAAAATAATAGCAAAACAATTATTATGGTATTGTCCCACTACAATTATTTATTATTCGAAGATCATGAAATTAATACAATATGATATTGCCCCAATAATAGCAATACACTATGAATTCTGGGGTTGGGCGTTCATAAATGACGAAAATGCTATAATAAACTATTATAATCTCTATTTTTCGGGTCGAGGACATAGCCTTGGGTTGCGAGGCTTTTGTGGAGCAAGCGGTGTATACATAATAACACTTTGCCGGACAGCAACACTTCCCAAAACCGTCCTGGAAACAGTACAGGGCTATTGTAATCGTCATCAGCCTCCACCTGTATTTTCTCACTGTATAGGTTGGTCTGACACCTCAGTAATAGTTCGATATCAGCGATGGGACGTTTGCGTAAAGTTCGCGCGAAGTTTGCGGCCTTCCTGTCACATTTTGAATAGCTCATGTCACGAATGGTACAATATACTTAAATTGTACCAACTATTATTATTGGTTGCCCTCATATTGCCGTTATTACTACTGCAGCTTTGGCCTCGCAATACAATTTCATACTGTATTGTCCGACCCCTGGGCAAGACCGATTATCAATTGTATTATAGTCTTGGAGCTTTGTCTTAAAGACGCTTTGTGCCCCATTTGTCTTCTTCTTCTGTGATAAACCTCCTTGTGGTGAGCCTGTTTTCGCTATTCGCGACGAATAGTTCACACAAATGCATCGTCGCGATCGGTGAAGTACGTTACCTAATTGCTAGCTATAGAGGCCGAGATATGCATGTCTGAGCTATGATACTGACTAATCGTCACGGTGGCCGCTGTTTCTGGGGGTTTGAGTCGAGTTTTGGTGGCTTGATTGCTGATGGTGCTTGGATTGTTGGACACGTGAGAGGTCACCAAAGTCTCCCATGCTGTAAAGTCCTTCCTTCTTCTCCTCTCTCCGACCGCACATAGTCGTCGATACGTTCCAACAAAGCCGTCTCGACTGGTCGGGACACTTGCGGATGTAATCTCAAAAGGAGACGGTTGAAGAGCACTTGCCGTTCTTTCATCGTTTTGTGACTCTGTGCAGCTCCGGTGCATTGGCGTCGAAAGATGACATATACTGGGGTAGTTCGTTAGTTCTACAATTCCGTGGTCGCGTGCGCACCAAGTGAGAGGCTTACTCCTCAGGATGGCCCAATTTCATCTTTGGTTTGTGAACCACGTCAAAATGCTGCTCATAATGAAACTTTGGCAACGAACACGAAGCTAGACGAAATCTTTATTTACTTAGCTGCGAGACTTTTATTTCAATTTGACCACCGCGTTGGTATCATGATTCCGGTAAATAACACTTTGCTCGAACTCGGCCTTATAGTTTTGGTAGATCGGTTGATGGAATTTTTTTTAGTATTTCTACACCTTTGCCACCTCAAACCGACCAAAGTACAAC
>JAIKVJ010006855.1:0-12742 GCA_024679225.1 Phytophthora pisi
ACCCGTGGTCGTCCGAAGAAGTTGAGAATGCGAAACCGTTCGGAGTATCTAAACAACGACTCGCCCGTTCATTGTAGCCGATGTTCCAAGCCAGGCCATAACGTCCGAACGTGCGAGCGGCGCGAAAAAGAACGGCTGAAGCGACAGAAATCTCGCGAGGACGCCAGACAGATTGTCGTTTGAGGTAGATGCATGGGAACACCACACATGGGTACACTTAGGCTACAGGCTACACGTAGGCTACAGAGTACGAGTGGGAGATAGGTTACACTTCGGAAACACGATACGTTACTGGTAACACATGGGCAACAGGATGCACTTGGGCTACAGGGTACGTTATGGATATTTTCCAAATCAAGGTATGTTCCAAGAATAACGCTTCAATTGAACATTACGGCCCCGAAACAGAATTATTTCAAAAGTACGGCCCCGAAACAGGATTTCCCCATATGAGACAACGGCAACAAAAATGTTACTTATCAACCATTTAGAGTTATTGAGATAATCGCCTTAAAAGAGGCCAGGTTCAAAATCGTAACTAAACGAAGTCATGAGAAAACGAGGAGTTTTGATTTTCAAAATTTTGAAGGGGGCGTATCGGCACGGAAACCATTTCGAAAAGCCACTCGGACAGCCATGCAGACATCACCCACGACGCCGACAGCACCGACATCGCGCGCTGCAGCGTCAACTGCGCAGCCTGCGCAACCTCCAGCGCTGCCTCTCTCAGCCACGCCACCGGCCACCTCGGCGCCAAGCCCGCCAGCAACGGCGCCAAGCCCGCCAGCCGCGACGTCGGGACGTTGTCAGCGTCTTGTTGCACTGAGGGAATGTGCAGATAACCACTTTGCGTTTGTTCGTCATGGTTGTTTAGCTTGGGGGCTTGGCTTGGGATCTCGAATGATCGCAGCCACAGAGCCGGCTCTCCTGCTGCGATGTGTATCTTTTACAGCACAGTGTACCCTAAAGTGTAACTTTCGTGTAACCTATATCACATGGGGTACACCATAACCATAATGCGCCCTGTATCCCAACCGTATACTGTAACCCCAATGTACCCTATTAATACCGGTACTACCAGTAATTTACCAGTTCTATCTCAACGATTGGTGCTGTTCAGTCGTCGTTTCGAAGCCAATGGAGCAAGACGATGAGGAAGACTTCGCCTGTGGTCGCGAATACTGCGACAAGAAGGCCTTCAAGCTAGCTGTGGTGTCCTATGTGGTTCTGGTACGTTTCATGTTTACTTTTACAGTGTCAGCATGCTCTGTAGCTAATATAATGATCGCATGGAAAGCGGGGCTGTTACTTTCCTGACAACAACTCTGTCAAAATCACTGCCCGCTGCAAGATTAAGGGCTGTCCGTTTGCTGTACGCGGGCGTCTGACGGATGAAGGGTGTGTCCGTGTTACGTATTCGCATTTAGACCACTCGTGTCAGCCCTTGCAGCACAAGACGCCGCCGGCACTCATTGCGAAGACTGTGGCCGCTACGCAGCTGCGGAACAGGAGCTCGGTTAAGGCCGCTGACGTGCGTGAGAGTGCTAGGGTGTGGTTTGGTGCTGATGTCCCGTACAAGCAAGCGTATGATGTCCTGCAGCTGGAGACGCAGTCTGTGGATATGCGTGGTGCAAGTTATCGGCTCCTGAAGCCGACTACAGTCAATCCTGGCAGTGTCGTGGATCTCGTCTCTTCAAGCGACGATCACGTTGAACGGGTATTTCTGGCGCTTGGTGCATGGACACGGCGTAGGCAGTTTGCCCTCCCGTGGTTGCTTTAGACGCGTGTCCTTTAAAGTCGAAGGAGCGAGGTACTCTATTCATTGCGAGCTGCCTCAGTCCCAACCGAGAGATTATTGTTTTGGCCGCTGGGAACACGAAGCCTGAGTGCAAGACGGACTTCAACGGAAAGATCACTAAGCTTGCAAAGGCCACGACATCAGCGGAGTACGCCAGACTGATGGATGAGTGCGAAGATGAAAACGCAGCGGCGGCAGAGTATCTAAAAGGCAGGGGCGTAGCCTGTACCTGTCCAAAGTGGCGGCTGTAGCCGAATCTCTGCCTATGGCCGGGATGCGGTGTGTATCGTATGAGTACCGTGTAGCCTAACCAGATCGTAATTGGTGTGTTGCAGGAATTGCTACGGAGAACTGGATTTCATAGTACTTCTTTCCGCGACCACGGTTTGGTCAGGTCACGACAAACATTGCTGAGTCAGCAAACAGTTGGCTGCTTAGAAACGCGAGGGCACGTGGCTAGGGTGTCTTCAAGGTCTTACGAGAAAAGTTCAAGAGCGAAGGTGGCAGCTGAGCCGTGACAGCGATTCCATATCGGGGCGTTTCGTTCCAGGGGTGGTTGCAAAGGTGATGGAGAACATTGCATTGGGACGTCAGCGCCTTATCAGTCCAGTCAGCGACACAGTGATCGAAGTGATGCGCGTATCAGAGAACACGTATGCTCAAGTGGACATAGCTACACGGCTGTGCTAATGTGGATTGTGGACGGAGCTGCAATACCCTGTACTGCGTTACAGTCGGTGGGTATTGACCTTCTCAATTAGATATCCGAGTACTCAAGTTCAAACAGCACTTCGCCCGGCAGGGGAGAGCTACGACGTAAGCCACCGTGACCGCTACGAGCGTGCGCTCGACAACGCAAGCCTACTTCCTGAAGGACAAGATGAAGGTGCGAACGTCTATCTTGTTGCGCAGCTGCGTACCATACTGGCGCGTCTGCAAGCGGTGGACGAGAGGTTGCAGGGGCTGGAAGGGCGGATGACGTCAATTGAAGAGCTTCTGCGAGCTCGCCCCCCCCCCAATTGAGGACCGCCAGGAGCGCGTTAACCGAACGATCGAAGAATCCTCGTCGGATGAAGAGGAAGATGCGGAAGATGCGAATGAGGATGAACGCGAGGAAGCGGACAAGGATGCAGATGTTGAGATGGAGACCCCGGCTTCAGCGGGCGACGTAGATGGTGCTGACGACGGACCCAAGAGTCCGGCGACTCAGCACCGTGTGCTCCGTGCGCTACGCAATCTCCGTTAAGCCACACATGGACTACACGGTACACTTAGGCTACAGGCTACACGTAGGCTACAGAGTACGAGTGGGAGATAGGTTACACTTCGGAAACACGATACGTTACTGGTAACACATGGGCAACAGGATGCACTTGGGCTACAGGGTACGTTATGGATATTTTCCAAATCAAGGTATGTTCCAAGAATAACGCTTCAATTGAACATTACGGCCCCGAAACAGAATTATTTCAAAAAGTACGGCCCCGAAACAGCATTTCCCCTATATATAGGATATTGCAGTACCTTACGGCTTTTAGGACGCAGGTTGGAACACAACTGCAGTGAAATGCAAGCAAAAAACTAGGACAATACAATAAACGGCAGAGCGTGCTGAGGCGGGTCACGACGATGGTGATTGATGTCGTCAATCATTTGGACGTAGAGGCGGGCCCGCCTTCGCAAACACGAACAGGCTTGGGTGCGCCACAGAGAACAGCTCCTGGAACGCGCGGTTATAGCGTTTGAGGGTGTTGTTCGGTCGATTTTGGATATCGATCCCCGTGTCCGCCATGCTGTTCACGTTCCACAGGCCCGCGCCGCAGCTGTTCAGCCATGTACTTATGAAGTAACGCCATAAGGCGTCCCACTTCGTCTTAGCACCAGTCTCACCCACCAGGCTGCGCACGTAACGAATACCCTACATTTAAAATAAATTTTAGAACAAATCAACATTAGCACATACAGTTTCAAATTTAGAACTTTAAAAATAATGTACATTTTCAGGGATTTCGTTAACGGGGACGGCTGTAAGGCCGTTATGCACATCGGTCGCGAGGGCTGCAGCAATCTGGTCGAGGCACGGCCTGAACGGGGAATCGCTAAGGAGGGCCCTCGTAATAGAGGTGAAGCAGCTGGCGCTAGATAATGCGGGTAAATGGGTAGCTTGACCAAAAACAGTGATGAGCATTATGAGTCAAACAGTTCAACACTGGTACATTGCGAAGACTGTCGACGCAGAACGCCATGACTGGCGCGACCTGTCCGCTATCAACCGCCGCGTTCTGTAGGCACCGAGTCTTGGTCGCCTTGGCATGTGCAGCTTTGCGGAGCTTGCTTTCAGCGCATCAATGATGAAAAGGGATCGTAATGCTGGTATCATTCGCGGTTGGCCTGCGGCGCCGACGCCGCTGCCTCAAGCAACGGATTTGCCAATGAAGCAGCTTCCCCACTATGAATCTACGAGTCGCAAGGAAGATAGACTACAGCCGTGAGGAAACCGTGATGTCGGAGCTGCTGGGCTGTAGCTTTAATGCTAACAAGCTCCATCGCATCATAGACAATTGACGATAACTTGTTAAGAATATGTATGAGCCGTGGTAGTTTCAGAAATCCTAAACACTGGAGGTGATCGGCACCACAAAAATAAATTTGTGCAAGATAAGACACCCAGGCAGGGACACACTTCTATAGAACTTCTTCGCTATAACACTTTCGCACAGACTGCTTTCCAACGGGGTTTTATCGTTCCTACGAAACACAGGGCTCTATCAACACGAACATCGATGGAGTGGAACGAGTCTGCTGGTAACCACTCTGCTGGCCCCACTTTGCGGTGCGATTACGATGATAACGGCTCGTCGACTGCTTCTACCGTCTTCGAAACCAGCGCTTTCGACATGGATGTGGTCCTTGAGGAGGTTTTGGCAAGTAATGTGGACTCGGATCTCGATTGTGACGACGACAGCGTATGGGAAACCGATGAAGAAGATGTCACAAGCTGTATAGCGGATGCGGTTCGAGAAGAGTTTAATGTACCCTTTGACGACCACGACTGGCATGAATTTGACTTCCCAGATTTCAATTTGGACACCGAGATTTTGGGCGACGTTGAAGTTCTTTCTGAGCTGGACTGGGTTGGTGAGTCGCTGCTTGATTTGATGTGCGCGCATCAACTTGCCGCGGAGGAGAAGGGAGTAGGAGGCGACGACGCAGATTCAGAGGAAAAGCGAACAGAGTGCGCTGACGGGGTCTACACGGCACAATTAGTGGCAAATGACGATGCCAAGGGGAGTTGCTATCCGCACCTTGGCAGCGAGGTCTACATAATTCCACCGCCCCCTCAACTGACGTACGAATTGCTTGATGTTGCGGAGGATACTATACACGCTTGGACACTCGCACACAACTACAATCTATCGCGGCGTCGGGTTCGGTATCTACCAGGCACTAAAACTGTTTGGGCGCGAAATTACGAGTGTGACTATGCTGGGTGGCTAAAAAACACACAGCATTTAGTCGAGAGCGAGAGGCAGCGACCAATGCGTGGATCGAAGCGATGTGGCTGCCCCATGCGACTAAAGATGTGTGCTGTATCGAAGTCGGACGTGGATTGTCCTCGAAAAGTTGTACACACCCGCTACAAAAGCGAGGTACACAACCACCCCGCAATGGAAGATGCCCGTGTACATTCAGCTCACCGGAAACGTGCCGCTGCCATTATGTCGACGACTCAGCAAACAATGGGAGACCTAATTGCAAGTCAGACGGCAGCGGGCATTCCAGTTGCCAAAATACGAGCATTTATCCTCAATAGCAATCCCAACTCTCTGGTGTTGCCAAGAGACATCGGAAACCTGAAAATGAAGGCCCGAAAGCAGGCTATGGCTACCCAGACACCACTGGAGGCACTTTTTTCTCTTGTGGAGCACCGCAAGTTTTTCTATCGCCAGTAGATTAGTCCAGAGACACATGAGTAGTTGTACTTGTTGTGGGCGCATCCGGCGACATTACGTCTCTGCAAGCGGCATTGCGACGTCCTGATCATGGATGCTACGTTCAAGACCAACAAATACGACCTGTCTATGGTGAATGTCATTGCAATGACAGGAATGAACTCGGTTCTGCCCGTCGCCCAGTGTTTTCTGCCTGGCCAAAAGGATAGTGATTTTTTGTGGGTTTTAGAGCGGTTCCGGGAGTTGATGGATTGTAATAGAATCCAACTCCCGTTTGTAAACCTCACAGATCGAGAGTTGGCAGTGATGAATGCTCTCGACACTGTATTTCCTACCGTCCCGTCATTGATTTGTAGGTGGTATCTGAATCAGAATGTGTTGGCGAAAGTTAGAAGTGTTCTTGGCCAGGTTCAAGTCGAAAACCCACTACCAGGTCAAGATAAGTGGGAGAATACCTGGCAGACCGAGGTCTTTATGACCTATTTCTATCGGGCCGTGGAGTCAGCCACTGAATATGAGTTTGAGCTGCAGTGAGTGATTTTGAAGGACCTCTCCCCGAGTTTAGCAGCCTACTTAGAGAGGCATTGGTGGAAGTACAAGACAAAACTCGTACGCTGTTGGACAAATAAGTACAAACATTTTGAGTATCGGGATACGTCGGCAGTGGAGGGTACACATGCACAGTGCAAACGTTGGCTCCAGGACAGCAATGGCGACTTGTACACTGTTTTCAACCGCCTTTTGCCATGGTGGCTTTCATCTGTAAGCTCTGTGAGTATTCGTGCGGCTCGCGACGCAACCATTCTTCCATACCTATTTCAGAATGATCGCTACACCCAAGTGGGTCGAGTTATTACGGTTTGGGCTCTACGTGCTACTGACGAGCTTTGGAAAGAGGCGATTCGAATGTTGACTGGATTAAGCCCATTCCGTGACTGGACGGGTGTGTTCAGAACGGTGAACGGGCGACCTTGCGTTCACGAACTAGTTTCAATCATCCGGTCTAATGGGCGGCTAAAGCTCCTACCGACAATGTTTGACCCTCACTGGTGGATATATCGTGATAAGATTGAGACGTGGCAGCCTCGCATCTTGGAGCCCGCTAGTCTACGTACCAGACGGCGTCAAGCTCGATCTCACCGAGCTAACCACGGTGTGAGTGGCACAGCCCGTGAACCCACACTTGCAGAAAGAATTGACCTTAACCATCCGGCACCTTCACCTCAATATCTTCAAGGCGGAAGTGGCATGGTTCTGACTAGCTCTCAGCTGGACCAAGTACACACCGGACGGACGGTCGTTTTTAGTCACTGGATACAGCAAGATCGGGTTGTTGAATCAGTGGTCGCGCACCTAGACTCTCAGTTTCCGTCGATTGCACCTCCAAGGTTCCACCGTCCCATCCAGTACCAACAGCAATCCCAGCAGTCTTACCACCAACCACATATCCCGCCGCGCTATTGGGGGTACGCAGGTAGACGGCCCTTCTAGAGGTACTCACTCAAAGAAATCTATGAGTACCCGTACGATATCTATGACTTCTGGTATCCTATCCATGAGGTGGTAGAGTTGTATCCATGACTTCCAGTGTTCTATCCACGACTTGTAGAAACGGATCCATGATTTTCAGTAGCCGATCCATGAGTTCAAGTTACTATATCCATGACCACTGGTTTCTGATCCATGAGATGTACTATATCACAGTGCGAGACACCGCCTATTTCACGACCGAAGCTGATCCTCGACTTTCTATACAAATCGATGACTTCTATACCAACTACATGAATACCCATGAAATTGCACGCAGGATCCATGATGAGCGGTAGCCGATCCATGACTTGTAATATCGGATCCTTGAAATTGTTGAATTGTATATATGCGTTCGTAAATCCGTTCTTCGGGTTTCAATAATACAAAGGTGTCTACATACACTTCATAAATATTTCAACATCCGTGCATACAGTGTGCATCTATCCGTTTACTGTTGACGTGGTAAAATATTAAACAAACACTTGCTAAGAAAAGAAATGTTAAAGCTAAGCTATTAGTATGGGAATTATAACTTAGCTCTTGTACCTTTGACGTTGACGTGGTAAAATATTAAAACAAACACTTGCTCAGAAAACATGTTCAAATCGATGGCCATTGTGTTTTTCAATAACGCTAGTTAACCTCAAGCCCGAAAAACTTGTTCATCTCTGCTGTGGTATCAGCGAGATCTTCCTTCAGCATTTGTGCACGTTGTACGTGTTTTTTTTCGAAGTGGCGCTGGCATTTTTTGCAGAACGCCCCCTTGTCGTTGTTGGTCTTCCGCTTTCTGGCGATGGCCTCCTTCTCAGGGTTACTGTCGCAGTAGCGCTGGTGGTTGGTGAGAGATCGCTTAGTCGCTTCGCTTGAAGCAGAAGCGGCAGCGGTAGAACCCTCAGGCAACTCGCTCTACAGTAGCGTCGTGTGCCACGTTGTCAAGCTGTAGAGTGCCTTGAAGGAGAACATCATGTGCCTCTGCACGTGGGTCTGCATGTGGCAGGTCGCCACGGAAGATAAGTAGATATCCTGCGTTCATCTCAATGACGTAAGCGTTGGACCGAATTGCGCATCCGTTGAACGCCTCAGGGACCGTGATCAGCTTCGGTCCATCTGTGAGGGCGAGCAGCACTGAAGCCTGAACCCATTCATGGGCCTCAATCGCTGCCGCCGTCTCCGTTGACGCGAAGTCGCGATGCAGGTGCTGAGGCGGGCAACCAGGCGACAGCTCAACCACGTCTCACTTCGTCGTCACCGTCCAGGAATGATGAAGCCTGCCGGCGAAGTCGACCATGCGCTCGTGCACAAAGCGAAACGCAGGGGGGGTTGCGTTGATGTTGTCCGCGAGACTGAGAGGTGCTTGACGGCGATGAGCACTCCCAGTCTCGCGAAACCACTTGGCCTCTGACAGGCTGTCCACGGCACGACGCACAGCGCTAACCTCGTCTTGGGTGAGGAATCCTTAACTACGTGGTAGCCGTCGTTCCATATCCCGCAGATAATGGTGACGACGGCGGGTGTGCTTGGCGCGGGGTTGACGCTCATGCTGGTGGGGCTTGCTTGAACTGGTAGCTTGAGTAGGAGGGGGCTTGCAGAGTTAGATCCATGGATGGCGCTGGTTCGCCGCCCCCTAGTACCCAAAAAGAATTTGGGTATTGAGGTACCCATTTACCCGCATTAGCTACCGCCAGCTGCTTGCCCAAATGTCACCTCTATTACGAGGGCCCTCCTAGCGATTCCCCCCTGAACGAGACAGAAGTGAACCAGGGTTCGCAAGAATAACTGTGAACAAAAAAACGCAGTTCGTGAGGTTTTAATGGTTCAGACTCTGTTAAACTGAGCGAAACCAAACCAGAGTGAACCTGAACTTGAACGAATGCTGCGTAACGGGCGGTTCTCGTGGGGGGCTGCGGCTCTTTCTATGTTGTAGCCCAACACTCCAGTCGCCAGCCCCTCGAGCAGGTTGTGCCCGTCGTACACGAAGTACGGGATCAGCACCTCCACGAGCGTTCAGCTGAGGTCTCCGTTGAGCATCAAGGCCAGGAAAATCTGCAGCACCAGCGTATCTTCAAAGGACATTGGGCGAGAGTCATGCAGGAGACCCACCCCGGGCGCGCCCACCAGCAATTAATAACGACTGGAGAGCAGATTTCGCGCCCACCAGCGCTCAGAGAGCTGTCACTTTGCAACTCACCTCGACTGGCTCATGCCTAAGGAACCGAAGCACAGCCTCGCGGCTCGCGCGCGCGTCTTAGACGCGTGACGACCTTGTGCTCCTCCGACTTGCGCCGTACTCTCCTATGTGCAACGCGATTGAAGGTGCGTTTTCCCCTTCTACTCTATGGGTTCATACTAACGCTTGGCTTGTGCGATTCTATTACAGATTGCTTCAGCGTGCTGAAAGCTGCGATCAAGCGCTACCTCGCGCTTAGGCACGACGACACGCTCAGTGCCCCCCCCCCGTGGTCAGATGACCAAGCTGCTCATGCAGCTGCTGGAGCAAGCTGCGGAGGTCTGCATGAACTGCATGGACCTACGCCTTGTGAACAAGATGGCGCTTCACTGCACCCAGGCAGTCGCCGCTGCGAAGCGCGGTGAGCCGATGGTGTACCACTTTGGTGTGTACAGCATCCACTTTGAGGCGAAGTCAAAGTTTTGAATTTCTATTTTCTAATTCTATTTTAGAAATGAAAATAGAATTTTTCAGTGATGTTTACTTTGTGTTGTAGTTTAGTCGGTTTGAGGTGGCAAAGGTGTAGAAGAACCTCGACAGGAGCTCGCATCAGATCTGATCGAGTCCCGTTTGCCGGCATCACCACACGTTATTCGGCGAAATCGACAGATCTCGCTCAGTGAAGACATTGTTCTCGTGCGCGAAAGTCAAGAAAATGATCTGGTCGCCCGGGCGAAAGTCTACGACGCAGCGAGGAAAACAGCATCGTATTGGAGGGCGGATGCAGCAGCTGCTTCTCTACACCCACGACCATGTTCGCAGCGCGAAACTCAACACGGAGCCCAAGTTTCAGCAACTATTTGCCGCTAAAGCTCTTGCTGAATCTCAAGCGCAAGCACAAGTTCACGTCGCTCAGTAACGGCACATGCAAGCAGCAATTCGGGAGTCGCACGGTCAGCTGATTGCTATGCACCAAGCACATGCTGCTGCTGTCAGCTCGGAGTTAGAACCCACTGCCCAAAGCTCAGTATCGTCCACCATTTTAGCAGCGCAGAAAGCTGTCACCGAACACGAAGCCGTGGTCCTAGAAAGCTTACAGCAGGAGTTAGTGCAGCTGCAGCAAACCCTGGAAAATGCAATAAAGGCTGATTGTGAAACTCGTGCTGATAGTATTCACGCCGACCTCAAGCAAGTACTCGAACGCAACCAGATTCCCCACGAAGAACGCATTGAGAAGCGACTACAGGAGCGATTTCAAGCGGCAAGAGCACGCGAGCTTCGTGAAACACGTTTCCTGCTGAAAAATGAGACTGCCCAGCTCGCGAGCGGAATGGAAGCGCGTGTGGATGAAAAAATACAAGAGTCCGAACGACGTTCAAGATGATCGAAACAAGTTCTGGGCGCAGCTTGAAAACATTAAGAGGGAGTCGGCAGAAGACGTTCGTGGCTACATCTATCAGCATGCAGAGAATCAAGCTCAGCGAATCAAGCTCATGGTACATCAGTCGGCCGAATCACAGGGTCAAACTCACATGGCGAACATGGAGTGTAACGGGGTTACACGCACAAGCGGCTACAGTCACTTGTTACTCTAACAGATGCGATGTCTGTTAGAGGTTTGAACACTTCCTCGACCTTGGTGTAAGGTACACCAATGGCTACATACATTTACGACCACCACGACGGGTGGACCATACACATTTAGGATTCCTATTGGCTGAAAGCAGCATCTTTTAGCCAATGAGTGACTTGCATGTTAGCAGAATCCTGCCAACCAGCCGTTGGCCAAATTGAGCCCTTTTCCACCACTTGCAGATGTGACCGACGAGCTTCATCCGAAATCCACTATACCGATCGCGTTTTTCATCAGCGGTCACTTGGAATGTGTCCGGAAGCTGCTCGATAGTCGTGTGCACAACGCTTTCATCCTCGAAAATAATCTCACAACAGGAACAACACGCCCAAATAGACTTGTTCCGAGCAACACGATTGTTCACAGCTCTTTGACAACGTGACACTTCTTCTTCATCAACGGCGCGATCGACTGTCTTCTTAAGACGATCAACAGCATTTCAATTCAGGACTCTTTCGTTGTTATAAACGAAAGCATCTGGGTGAGAACCACAGCAATGAAAATAAGCTTACGCGAGCCTTGGGTCCATCGTAAAAGTGTCACCCGACCGTAGCACGGCGAATTCGTCATCACTCAACGATTGCTTGACCAGTATACTTTGTTTAAGCTGATCCAACAATTCTCCTCTACGCTTAGAAGATCTAGCTCCAGATGCATCATCACACGGCCGTTTTCCAGCGCAATGTACATACAATGAGCGCCGCCTCTCCAAACTACGCTTTCCTCCAGCCATCGTGCGAAGCAAAAGAAAAGAAAAAAATGTGCCTAGTCCCAACATACAACTAACCAATATAATGCAAATCACACTGTCCTCCCAGACCAAAGCTTCGCCTCTAGTCAATCTGGCCGCACACAGATCCATCGAATTCTTCCTGCCGAGCGCGGTTTACACGCCCCCCCCCCCGAAGGTACGAATACGAGACGTTGTTGCCGGGCTGTAGAATTTCACCCTGACAGTGTACTACCGTGTGACAGTCGTTGCGATTATCACGTGATCAACTTCCCGTTTCATTTGCTCTTATACGTCGATGTGCTGGGTTGGGCCATGTCGGGGCAAAACCGTGGAGCAATCACAAGTGCGAGGGATAAAGTTGGTGACAGTTTGCGTCCTGAGCACGAAATCGCAGGGCCCTTTGCAATGGCAGCATCGTTAGTTGTTGCAGCAATAGTAAATTTTCCGTGTCTTTGTATTGGACGTAGAGTAATTGTAGCTTTCGACAAAACGCAAAAAGTAAAGAGCAAAGGGAAGGGTGACTAAGCTCTTTTTCGCTAAAATGGCTCATCTTTTCGGCACTTTCCTGCTTAGATCTCAGCATCGGATTTGTTTTCTTTCTGTAAAAGTTGATAAATGTGAGTTTATCGACTTTTTACACAGGTGAGAACAACCAATAGAAGCGAAACTATAAGCTCTTGAAAAGTCCAATTCGTCGATGACTGAGCGTTGTCGTCAATTGTGTGCACCTACTACGCACTCATATATTAAAGCCTTGGTGGCATACTGAAGGTAAGTTAATTAACAAAGCCATATGACAGAGCACGACACCTTTACGTTGACAGGCCTCCGTAACCACCCGGGAAAAGACTTTAGTCCGCGACCTACGAGCAGATCTTAAGCGAAAACATATCTGCCCCCCAGCTCTGATATATATATATATATATAT
>JAIKVJ010006857.1:0-12298 GCA_024679225.1 Phytophthora pisi
AAAAGTAAGTGTTGCGCGACTTTAACATGCTGTACGACTATCATGTTGTGCGAGTACCGTGGAATAAAAACAGGTAAAAAAAACAGCTTGGGCGCTGAGGGGTTAACACTTGCTAGAAATAGCTTAGATTTAAATGTCGATCTTTTGAACCTACAAGAGCGAATTCGGCTAAATTCAACGAAGGAGAACGGCGGCTTCCGTACAATAATCTATCATAACAGGGGCTGTAGCATTTGCTTACGTGGTTCGGGAGGAGCATTTTGCTGACGTGGCTTCCACGTCAATCTGGTGGTTGTACCCGGCAGATTATCCCAGGGTGTCGTCCTTTTGGCACCTCGACACGACCATGCACATCAACGACCTGAACAAAGAAATCAAGCAGCAGGAGGCAGCCGACGAGTTTGCTGATGTAGATGCTGGGGAAATTCGGCTGTATCTTGCACAGGAAAACGGAGTATGGTTGCCGTTTTCATCGCCCATTGTGAAAGCATTGGTGGTGGTGGAGCGATACTCCAGCATGCACGGGATAATTTTAAGAGAGATATTGTCGATGGCACAATTGGGAACCCTTTGCTGACGAGTTCTCAATCTACGTGGTAGTCATGAGTCCGGATACCATGGCTTGAGCCGCTCCGCGATGGACCAAGCAGCAGGCGCTTTAACTGGGAGATTCTCAACGCCAGGTTGCTGGAACTGCAGTGATGCCCCGATTGGAAAATGACGGAGATATAGCTTTGGAGTGTTTCGAAGGTGCACGATGCACCAAAGCTAGCGAGCCCAACACAATCGTGAGTGATCGATATTTAGTGCTTCGTAGAATATTTCTCATGGACGACGTTGCCCCTGAGCATGCATCTATCTGGCTCTGGCTTCCAGGTCGACGGCGCCTTGACAGGCTTGCGTACTTTTTCCCATACTAGAGTGTACCCAAAAGTGCACCTAAAAGCGAGATTGTGCAAAGAATTGTGCAAAACAATTTCAACTTCGACCGATGGTGTCGAGCGCCGAGCCGGGCGCGCCGGCGCCGCGCGACAGGATGCGCTGGCTGCGAGCCCTCGAGATGGACCTGGGCAGCGGCGCGGACTCGTCGGACGCCACCCCAGAGCCGACGAAGCAGATCCCCGGCCGAGCGCGGAAGAAGGAGAAACCCCCCGAGAGGAAAGCGGCTCCTCCTGTGAAGGGAAACGCCAGTGGCGGGGGCTCCCCAGAGCCTGGAACCGGGCGCCAAGACGCAGTCAGAGCAGCCAAAGGCCAGCCACAGGAGAACCACGACGCTGCGGACGCGCTGGAGCCGTCACGCAGTCGCCGCAAGCCGAGTCTGGCGCTGGACCGCACGCCACGCCCGTCGAAGGAGCGCACAAAGTCGGTAGCTAATGATTCATCCGTCAAAGCAGCACGGAAGGAACCAGAGACGAAAGGAAGCACCACAGCGCTGCAGCGGAAGCGACCTCGAGTCGAATTGGAAGCGACGGAGAAGGAGAAGGCAAAGCGCGCCCTTCTGCCTCCAGAGTCAGAGCCACCGCTCGACCCGGCCAAGGCTAAGGCTGCTGCCATGCGACAGAGGCGGATGCACAAGTTGCAAGCTCGAAGGAAAGCCACAGGCGAGTACGATCGACTGGTTGCCGTCAAGCTGAAGCGCCACGACTCGAAGGAGGCCTCAAGGCTGCAGAGAAACATGCGTGGCCAAGTGCGCAGGGCCGAGAAGCGGCCTGTAGCAGACCAAGCGGACGTGCAGACTAACGACAGTGGTAAACGAAAACCACGAGTGCTGACGGAGGAAGAAAAAGAAAGGAGGCGGGTACAGGAACGCCAGCGTCGTGCTGCAATCAAGGCCAAGAAGGAAGAACTCGCGTCCACTGCGAACATTCCTCCAATTCCAAAGCTGAAGAGCCCAGCGATAGCGCTAGAGAAACGAAGAAGGCGAAGAGAGGAAGTGCTTCATCTTCTGGGGGCTAAGCGGCAAGTCGCTCATGGAGAAAATGCCGAGCCAGTTCGGAAACGACGCAAGATACCACACGAAGGGGAAGAGGTACCAGCCAACAGAGCTGACAGAAGCGACGGAAGCACTTCTGGGAATGAAGTATCGCCGAGTGGTGAAGGCAAGCTCGATGTTAAGATTGAAGGAGCAAATTCCGGACTTCAGAACGAAGTGGATACGAACGGTACCTTGCTCGAGTCCCAACCGCAGCTTGCAGTAAAGGAAGAACCCCGGCCAGCCACGACTACAGAAGATGACGTCAAGGAAGAAGGACAAGTGGGCTCCCCACTTCTCGGTGCACCCGTGAAACAGCTCGATGACAGCACGAAGAACGACATGCTTTTGGACATGATGCCCATCCCGAGGAAATCAGCCAGCGATAACCAAGCTGCCGCAAGCGCAGAATCGTTTGTGATTCCCAAGCGGTCTGCCAACAAATCGGCTGAGGCTACAGAGACGAATTTGGCGTCTCGTCCTCAAGACAATGGAAAACAATTGGAACGAGTCGACGTCGAGGTGAAACTGGAGCCGTCCGCTCTCCCAAGTCCGCAGCTTTCCAAGCGGGAGCCGATCCGAGTCCAGCGAAAGAGAACGAAAAATGTTGTGCCCGTGAAAACGGCAATATTCTCAGCTCCGGACCGAGCTCTCATGCGTCGGGCGCGCAAACGCAACTCCATTTTCTTCGCAGTGGCGGAGCTAGAGGCTGAAGCAGCATCAAGCACGCCGACGAAGGCGCGCATGGCTGGATACGAAGTGTATGATATTGATGGAAAGGTGCTGCCTGATCTTGTCCCGCGTTTGAGTTGCGCGACGAAAGGTGAAATGGCTTCGAATAGGGAGTCGTTTACGGCTTCGTATTTTGGGGTAGCATTGTGCGCCCCAGTGGCGAAAGGAGATGCAGATCCAGCCGTCGATGAGTGCATTGGTGACGAAGGGAAGAAAATGAACTGCTACGAAGAGCTCCGGTTTGAACGGCCAGAAGACAGGGAATTCTATCAGCGTCGAATGTATGGAACAACGTTTGTGCCGCAGCACCTTCGTGGGTTGACAACGCTCATCCTTCGCCGTGTACGCTTCGAGCGGAAGTCGACGGGCATCCGATTTAACCAGGACCGAGACCGCGAGGAGTTCGCAGCGTCATTGAGCAAGCGCTACACGTTCAACTCGTCCGTTCCTCGCTGTGCTATTCCGCGTGACAACTGGCTGAAGATGATGAAAGGCCAGCCGAGCACTGCTTACTTGCACTATCGCAACCGCGAAGATGCTGAACGCGCTTCGCACGTGTTTCGAGACGATCTTGGAAATCCCCTGGAGATGAAGCTCGAGTATAAAGCGGGTGTTGTGATCAGTCGAAGCTCGTCTCCAGCTAATAATCGTGGACATAATGAAACGCCACGGCGCTCATACTCAAGCGAGCGGGAGAGCAGTAGCGCTCGTAATACTCCTCGATGGCAACAAGAGCGTCAGTCAAGTACCAACCCAATCTCGAGATCTGGCAGACCACTGCCAGCCCACAGGACAGAAGGAGGAGGCCGACGCGGATCTCCTATCAACGAAGATATGCGGCCACGCGCGCTTTTGCGGCGTAGATCGAGGTCGAGCTCGAGGTCTAACTCCTGTGCAAAGGCTGATCAGACGTGCAATTCGGTAGCAAGCGACACTGGTACTGCAGCACAAGCAGAAGTGAACTCATCCTTGTCTGAGACAGTGAGCAAGACTCGTGAAAATGGAAAGGAGATGGATAGCAGCGGCGCAAGTGGCGCCAACGGCTCGTCCGCCAAAGCCAAAAATGATGAGCCGGAAAGTATAGATACCCAGGCGCGACCTGCAAGTCCGACGGAGCTGCCATCGCTACCCACTGGCACCACAGGAACTACGAACGTACCAAAAGTCGAGAGTGACGAAGAAGAGCAAGAAGAAGGCGAGATCGACAGCGGAGCTGTGCCATCGACAAGCGGAACGGGCCACGATGAAAGACCGCTCGGACGTTCCCCGCCCAGAGGCTGGCAGCATGGTCCTCGCGAGCAACACGGGTATCCTGCTCCTTCTAGAGAACCTGCACGAGGCTATCATCCGTATCCATACGACCAGCAGTTCAACCGTGGCCCTGACAGGCGACGATCGCGTTCCCGGTCGCGACCGCGTGTCAATTGGTGTGAGCCCGGGTGGGGTGGCGGTGGTGGTGGTGGCTGGGGCGGATCGTACCCCGATGAGCGTCGACACTTTCGAGGCCCTGGCCCTGCTGGTGGCTATGATGAGAACGGTCGCGGGCGGCGAATGCATCCGGATGAATTCCATCATGAAATGGGTCGCTACGGAGGGCGAGACTATCGTGATGGAAGCTATGATAACCGCAACGTCGACACGTACTCGCGGCGTTATTAGGGAGCGAAAGCATGCTTTATGATTCCATGCGCTTCTGTATGAGAAACAATGAATGCCGTGGTGGCAAGAACCAATTTCTTGCCCAATCTACTACTTTAACGTCAACGTACGTTGGTAGCTAATACTGCCATTACTTCCGGGTGCTTGTGTTCCTCGTAGGTTTCTGTAGAGGCTTGGCTGGGTGGCCGATCAAACAGCAGCTACATACCGTGGCGTGAATCCTTGCAGCGTTTTGCAGTGCGAAAGGATTTATCACAAACGCATAGAGCAGTGCCATCCGATAGCAACACCCCATGACTGCGGGCGCCAAACACGGCGTGTGAATCCCAAAGTTGTAGGCTTGGCACGATAGAGGAATGAAAAACGTAGGTACTGTATGTGTGGAGGTACAGCTCCTTCTTCCAAGTCCGTGACAGGGCTCCTGGTCACTATGACAGCAGCAATGCGGCCTCATGAGCTTGTCTGCAGACTGCACTCATTGCAAGCACGAAGACCCGGCTCAATCAGTCACTCGGGTGCAACTTGCCCGTCTCTAGCCACTCGAACGGTAAAAATGTTGTCAGCTGATCGTCGCTCGATCGACGCAGATGTCAACGAACAGACCGAGCTCACAAGGCTTGCATGTATCTTCTCGCCATTCTTCATTTTGCCACCTGCAGCATCGACCCCTTCCACAAGAACGATGAAGTCCGGCATTGCTCTGATCGTCGGCGCACTCTCCTTGGCGGTTGCCAGAGGCGACTCGTTCATCAAGTCTAGCTACTCGGGCTCCAAGGGCTTGAACGATCTGGCCAAGGCTACTGACAGATACATGGGCACGGCCACGGATATTGGCGAGCTGAGCGATCCGTACTATGTCAAGCAGCTCAAAAACGCCCGCGAGTTCGGCATGATCACCCCGGCCAACGCCATGAAGGTACGGAGACCGGACCCTCCTACTCCAGTGTATCAGCATTGTTCGTAACCTCTAACGCTGTCTGCTTGCAGTGGGACGCTACCGAGCCTTTGCAGAACTCCTTCTCGTTCACCAAAGGCGACCAGATCGTGGACCTCGCGAAGGCGTCCGGTGCCAAAGTCCGCTGCCACGCCCTCGTGTGGCACCAGCAGGTTCCGTCCTGGGTGCAGAATCTCGGCAAGGCCGAGCTGCTCGCGGCGCTCAAGAACCACGTCACCAAGGTCATGACGCACTTCGGCGACTCGTGCTACGCCTGGGACGTCGTGAACGAGGCCATGGGCGATGATGGATCGTACCGCAAGTCGTTCTGGTACACCAAGACGGGCACGGAGTACATCTCCACGGCTTTCAAGACTGCCAGCGCCGTCAAGAAGTCCCTGGGTCTGAAGGTGAAGCTGTACTACAACGACTACAACACCAACGTCATCAACGCCAAGTCGACCGCCGTGCTCAACATGGTCAAGGCCTTGGTCAGCGCGGGCGTCGAGATCAACGGCGTGGGGTTCCAGTCGCACCTGAGCTACTCGGACTCGGCCTCGGCGTCCGACCAAATCGCCAACATGCGGCGCTTTGAGGCGCTGAAGCTCGACGTCGCGCTCACCGAGCTGGACGTCAAGACGAGCTCGACGACGCCGTCCACCGCGGAGCAGAACAAGCAGGTGGCCGTCTACCGCAACGCCGTGCTGGCATGCAGGAAGTTGTCCAAGTGCGTGGGCGTGACGATCTGGGACTTCGTGGACACGTACACGTGGCTCTCGTCGTCGGCCCCGCTCCCGTGGTACCAGCCCAAGGGCAAGAACACGCCGCTCGTGCGCAAGGCCGCGTACGACGGCATCGCCCAGGCCTGGCAGAGTCCTTAGATGTGCAGTGACATACATGGTCAAGTTGAAGTCGTACTCCGATTTACACACCCCGATTAATGTCCCGTCTGTTTTTATTCCCTGTTTTATCCGCCTTTGCGATTGCATCCATTCGATCGGGCTCAGTTACCTACAGTACCATGCTCAAGGTGAGTGCGTCCGAGAAGAAGTACATCGCCGAGGGCGTGGCCGCCGACGTGCGCGCGGACGGCCGCGACCGCCTCTCGTACCGCAGCCTGTCGCTGGAGACGTCGCTGCTGGCGCAGTCCAACGGCTCGGCGCGCGCGTCGCTCGAGGCGTCGGGCACCGACGTGCTGGCCAGCGTCAAGCTCGAGGTGGCGCCGCCGCTGCCCGAGGCCCCCAGCGCGGGCATCGTGCAGGTGGCCGTGTCCTGCTGCCCGTCGGTCTCGGCCAAGCTCTACGGCCGCGCCGTGGAGGAGCTGAACGTGGAGCTGTCGCAGCTCATGACGCGGCTGCTGTGCTCGTGCCCCAGCGCCGAGCTCGGCAAGTACTGCATCATCCCGGGCGAGAGCGTCTGGGCCATCAGCATCGACGTGATGGTGTTCGAGTCCAGCGGCAACCTGCCCGACGTCATCTCCATGGCCATCTACGCGGCGCTCAACGACACGGTCTTCCCGTCCGTGCGGCTCGTGGGCGTCGAGGGCGAGGACAAGACCATCGAGGTGGACACGGACCCCGCCGCGGGCCGGCTCATGACGGCCCAGCACTGGCCCATCTGCGTGACGCTCAGCAAGATCGGCGACTACTTCATCACGGACCCGCTGCAGGAGGAGGAGCTGTGCACGACGGCGCAGATGAGCGTGGCCGTCAACCCCGAGGGCAGCGTCTGCGGCGTGCAGAAGAGCGGCACGGGCGCCATCGAGATGGAGGAGATGCAGCAGATGATCGACGAGGCGTGCGCGCGGTCCAAAGAGCTATTTAAACTGCTGCAGGAGGCTCTGCGCGAGCAGAGAGATAGAGACGCCAAGGCAGGACACAGGGTCGAGCGCGTCGGCTTCCTCGGCTAGATAGAGAGCGACTTGCCTACCTTAGTTGACACTCGAGAACTGAACCAGATCAATTGCATTTGCTGTGTATTGCGAGACCTGGCTGTAGTATTATTTGCTACTGGTGTCTAGTCTTCCATGACGGTGACGCCGTTGCCGCCACCTTCAGCCGGTGACTCCATTTCAGACAGGAAGTTTACCACGCGCAGCAAGCGACCTTGGTATCGCTCGAGCACCTCAATGTTGAGCGATCGATTCATGAAGCCCATCTCTTCCAGCTCGCTCAGTTGTGCGCGCCACTTCACTTCTTGGTCTGCGGACTGGGCCACGGGCATGGATGGCTCCATGGCGTGGATTGCTGGGACTGAAGTCGAGTGCATACTGTCATCGAGCCACTTCTCCAGCGCCTGCCGAGCTTCTTCCCACACACCAGGTAGTAGAGTACGCGGGCGCGCTACTGTTACTTGACCCCCGCCAGCATTATCAGATGTGGTAGCGTCCGCTTCAGCCATAACTTCATCCACTGCGAGCTTCTCAACGAACAGAGCTTCCTGACGTCCATTAAAACCCAGCTCTTGTAGCGATTTATCAGCTGAATCAACCCCGAAGAGTCGACGTGGATACGTAGCCGCCAGCTGAAAATGCCTCGCGTCTTCGCCCGTCAGCGCCTCGATAAAGTCGAACACGTTTCGCAGCGGCGACGAATGCAAGAACCGACGCGTCGACTGCCCCTCCGTCATCCTCAGCACGATCGTCACTTGTAGACGCTCTTCAAGAGGAGGCTCAGGTGACAAGCTTGTCGTCTTTTCCGCCTTCCACTTCACTTTCTCCTGTGCCATCGCCACAACACGCGCAGCTTCTTCCTCCCGAAGTTTCTCCGCCTCCTTCACCTTGGCCACGGCCTCGCTGGGGATGATATCCACCTCGAGGTCCGTGTTGAGAATATTAACAGCTCGTTCGGGCCGGAGCTGCGCGACGAGTACCTCGAACGTCTCCCTTCCGTGTCGGACGAACAGCACGTCGTCCTCGGTCAGCGTCGTGTGCGCCTTGAGGGACCTCTCGAGCATGTGCTTGAAGTCGATCTGGCGGTCGCCGAAGCCGTCTCCTCTCGGCTGCAGACTGGCGAACTGGCCCTTCTCCAGCCGCACGAAGCGCACCTGGACGCTGTCGGGTAGCTGCTGGCTCTGGCCAAACAGCGACGCCGCGACCTTGGGCGGCAGCCCCACAGTTCCCTCCTCGGCCACGAACTCCAGCACTCCCGCGTGCGTCAGTCTCTTCACAGGGACATTCTCCCCCGCCTCCTCCTCCTGTTTCTGCTGCTGCTGCTGCTGCTCGAACGACAGCTCGAACGTGAACACGCCACGCTCCAGCGCGTTCTGCGGGTTGAGCTCCTCCAGCGCCGACACGGGCAGCGAGATCTTGTCGCCGTCGCTGGCCGTGGGGACGGGCCGCAGCCGCTGCAGGTACTTGATGCCGCCCGTGAGCCGCTGCTCCTCCAGCGCCTGCTGCTCCTGCCGCTCCAGCTCCGCGATGCGCTCCACGCGCTTCTGCCTCTGCAGCTGCTGCAGCTCCTCGCGCGCCCTGGCGGCCGCCGCGCGCTTGCGGCGCTCCGTCTCGATCTTGCGCTTGGCCTGCTCGCGCCGCTTATTCTGCTCGCGGTTCCACTTGGCGTTGCGCGAGTTCAGGTCCAGCTCCATCCTACTACTAGCTACGTAGTATTATCCTTGTCCTCTCCTCCTCCGAGCCAATTCGATTCTGCCTTCTTGCTGACGTTGCGCTGGAGCAGGAATGGATACACTCGGAGCTATTCGAGAAGGTCTCTCTATGTCGCTTTTTGGCCAATGTACGTAATCGCGTAATCGCCGTTTTGACCAATACGTAATCGCGTCGCTTCGTGCGCACAAGAGCTCCTCGCCTGCTGCACCTGATGGCGCTCGCCCGAGGCTGTCGCTGGCTCCCGCTGCTCGCGGACGTGGCTCTGGCGGCTCTGTTCCTGCTGCTGGATGCGCGCGACCTGTGGTTCAAGCTGCGCTGGGTGGGGCCTCGAGACGCCTTCGCGTTCTCGACTGTCGAGACGAGATCTCTCCCAGGGGGCGACGCAGCTTCGTTGATACCTACGACGACGTTCTCCTATGTGGATCAGAGGTCCCAGCGAGCCTCTGGGTGGAGCTCCTTCTTGCAGCAATGTGAAGCGCTGATACCTTTAGCAGAAGACGATAAGACCGAGGGTTTCCAGCATGTTGTGGGGAAGAACTGCGTTATTGGGGCAGGCAGCAGCGCCGTTCGAGCTTCGGAGCTCCTCCTCACTAGCAGCATCCCAGTCAATTCGATGGCTTGGACGGCATGTGAACTGCTGCACAGGCACCGCAAGCCCCCCATCTGCCACTCGCCCATTGTCACACGATTCCTAGAGCGCCACAATTTCCAGAATGAAGTCGCGGTGGAGCCCGCGGCCAATGACGCAGTTACAATTATATCTGGAAATGCCGGCCTCCGTGAATCTTATGCTACCAAGCCTGGCAGTGAAGCCGAGACCGCAATCATTGAGCTCCTGGAGGTAATTAGCAAAAGCTCGCCAATTTCAGCCGTTGTGTGCGTGGAGGCATTCGTGCTTAGAGGACCCGGAGATTATTCTGCTACCACGTACGGATGTGGAAGTCCCAGTTTCTATCGGAGTGTGTTCATCGGAGGCGATATTACTAGCTTCGCGCAGTTTCAGCGAGACAAGGGGTGGCTAACCTCGGAGACTATCCGGGTCATGGGCATGACGTTCCGCATTCGTGAGAATCGCCGCAGCGTATTCACAGTGCGGGGTGCAGACACTGGTGGTGGCCAAATGCTTGAACACGCGTCGTTGCTCAACTACTCGGCATCAGGCCCGTTGTATGTCTTGATGATACTGGCTGACGTAGCTTTACTGATGCTGAACATTTGTAGTGTTGTGGAGATTGCTCGACTAATACTATGGCCCTTGTGGAAACCACTGATAGTCTCCGAGTACCAAACATCCACGGCACGGACAAGCAAAATGGGGTTTGGGATTGAAGATTTCGTCCGAGTACTCCAGGCTGGATTGATTCGAAGCACTCCCGTGGCATTGCTCACAATTATTTCCAGGCTTCTCTCGTGGACGCTTTTGCTTCCTAGCCTGATTTTGTGGAGTGACGGCAAACTTGGCAGCGGCAGCATACACGTATTTTTGACGTTGATTCGGTGTTTCGATCTAGTGGTCTTGTTTGTCAACTTCACCTGGGATATGGTCGTCGCCTATGACGAAAAACGCGCACTGGCGTTCGTCCGAGGGACATGCGTGACCCCAATTGAAATCATGAGCATTGGTGCAACGGTCGCTATTGCAAGTATTTCTTCGGGTCTGCGCGGTGCTCAGCGGCATTATGAGCGGAAACGTCAACTCGATCGAACCTCCTTTGAGAATATCACTGCGGTTGGCAACACATTTGAGAATGAGCTAGCATTTACCGGTGTCGAAATTTATCGCCCGCTAGTTGCCATGATTTGGATCAGCGTGCTTCTCGTTGGTGTTGTTGTGGTTTCACGGTTCATTATCGGTAAAGGACTGCCATCTCGTAGCTTGGTTCAGTCTGTCGGTGCTCCTGTCTCCGTGGTTCAGCCAAGCACGACGAGGAAATCTCACATTGGTAGTGATCTGACAAGCAGCAGTGCCGGTATTCTAATGCGCCCCGCGTCGCCTCCTGCAAGTCCGACGAGAGAGGAGTCGACTCAATCCTCCAGGGGAGCAACATACACTTCTGACAACGGCGAAGATCGCCTTCCAATCGAGAAGATGGTGGATATTCCTCTCCGTGCGTGTAGTTTGGTACGAAGGTGTTGGGCCCTGGAAAAAATGGTCAACGGTCAGCTGCTAGTGCTTCCCCCGTTCTACCTGAAGCACGGAATTGTGCTCATGGGGAAGATCATCAAGACGCGGAGCGGCTTTACGGATGTGGTTCAGCCGCTAGTACTTGCGCAAGAACACGAGCAGCTCGTTGAGCTGGAAAATGAACCGGAAGCAACGACCGAGTGCAGATTAAGACGGAATCTTCGATAGGAAGACAAGAATGGATTATCTGAACGAGTGATGCGTGTTGAAAGAACGTAAAATTAATGCGTGCCTACAGAGGCCACATATCTATCGGGCAGTAGTGAAAAGTCGAAAGTGCTGTTCAGAGCTGTCCTCGCCTCTTCTGGGAGTTGCTCCCAGGTAATCAGATCCTGGTAGCCTCCCTGTTTCGTTGTCGCCGTAAGCGAAGTTGACTCGGAAGCTGGTGCCGTCAATGTACTTGGAGTCCACGGGGGCGTGCTTCTCTGTTGTATCTTCATCCGATTGCAGTGATCGTGGGGCTTTCCAGGTCCGATCCAGATGATGGCGTACTCCCACGCATTGGAATGGCCCATACCGTAGCTGAAGCCTTTTGGGAAGTACCAAACGTACATGATGGCCCAAATATCGTTGTACCAAGCGGAGCGAGCGTAAACTTGCGACCCCAAGTCGGATCCGTCGCACCTGTTGAAGATGCCCCAGGAAGGTTTCATGCCAGCATTGATATCTCCGTTCGCGTCAACTGCCGGGTACGGGTGGCATGTTCCGGAGAGTTTGAGCTGCGGCTTGAACTTGTCGGCGACCTTGTCGGAGATCGTGACGGGTTCCGGTTCGGCGAACGGTTTAACATTGTCGGGCTCGAGACTTGCACTCTGGGCCGGCGTAGGGAGGAGTATCGCTATAACAGCAAGGAGGAGGACACGAACCGCCATTGATCTCCCGGATTTACTGTATGCTGTCCGTGATCGAGAAAATTGAGAAATGAACGAAGCAAATTGGCGCTCGGAGTGCCATCAATGATGAGAGAGCCTGTTTGAATCTCGAAACCAGAACGCGATCCCAAGGCATACGTTCGGCTGATACAGTCACTCCATCTACATGTATTATGCGGTCGTTACAGGTGCAAATCGGAGTGGACTCATGCACAGTAATCCCGGCGACTTCAACGTCTTCACGCAGGTGATGTACAGACATGTGAAGTACAGTGCACGTATGTACACAAATACTAGGGCTTCGCGGGGGCTGAGATAGCGAAAGTAAAACAGAACAGAT
>JAIKVJ010006858.1:0-12070 GCA_024679225.1 Phytophthora pisi
ACAAAGAACTAAAGTTAAAACTAAATCCGTGGAGCCCTCATTCGGCGAGCAGGAGGAGGTAGAATCATCACGGTCAAACCCAATCGTTGAAGTACCAATTCGTTGGAGTGACGGTACATGTATATGAATTGGCAATGCCTTTGAAAATTAGCGATCAAACTTTGTACACTTGGTTGTACCGTGGTAGATTACGCAGACGCTGCGGCTGCGAAGCAGGCGCAGGGGATGCCCGAGTGCATCGTTTCTCTGTAAGGGTATCCGTGCAAGCTAGCTTCGAACTGCAAAACCCCCGGGTCCACCACCCGGGTCCCCAATTTAGCAAGGCATCAGGACTAGAACTCCACGCGAAGAAGACTGTTGTCTTACCACTTCACAAAGATGGACCCAACCGTTCCATGGAGAATTTGCCAAGTGGGCTCCGGCCGCAATTAGCTCACCAACACTGCCGCTATCTTGGACACTAGACGGCTAGCAGAACCACCGCTAATGAGTCGTGGAGTAGGGCTTTTCAGGCGCTTTGTGGACGGCTTGCAATGGCACAGGACAAAACGAATAAAATTTTCCAACGCTGTCAGTTCGCTAGGGCTATCATCATACCAAACTGATGTATGTAGCACGACTTGCCTGGCCAACAGTAGACTTGATTCAAGAAGGGCAGCGCCGACTGCTTAATTTCGTATGGCATTCGAGGTTTGGATCGCTAGAAACGAGAAAACGTGCATGGCTCGGGTCCTCACAGGCGGAGCTACCTCAGTCGCCAGGTGGTCTAGCTCTTCCTAATTTGCGGCATGAATTGATGGCAATGAGTGGTCGGGTAGTGAAGGAATGGGCACTAAATAGTACCCAATTTACTCTCCTGATTGGTGATATTTTGCTTTCCGCCCCAGCACATGGACGAACTACGCAGATAGTAGACGGAAGTTGAATGAGGAAACGATTGATAACACCAAATCAAGGCCACCAGAGTCAAGCCGATGCTCGCATAAAGAATACACTGTGGCGGACAGGTTTTCAGGTGGTGGCTGGCGCGTACGCTTTCAGCCACAGTGCACAAGAAAAGGAGGCAATCCTGCAAGTGCAGCAGGCCGCCGCCAGCTGCTCACACGTATGGTATTTTGGACGCATGATCCCAGACTTTGCGGGGCTTTGTGGACAAATGACTGCCAAGCTGAGGCAGCTTCAATTCGCTGAGGCCCTGGTTCAAGTGCTGGCACATGTGCTAAGCTCCAATAGCTGAGGCATTTGATTGGCTAACAAAAACCGGTACAATGTACCCTATTGTTCCCAGAACACCACTTTTCTTAACACTAAGATCTGGTGTTCCAGCGCTGGCACATTTGTGCTAGGAATCAATGAGCAAGGACGAGGCGATTTCCTTCTGCTCTGGCCAATCAATGCTTGGCAGGATACGTGTGCTGCGGGAGCGGTGGATTACCATCTCCAAGGCGCCCGAATCTCGCTATAGTGGCGTTTGTTTAGGAGACGACAGGTATCTAGAATAGCGCTTTGAACTAATAATGTCATTGAGGTCATTGCGCACTTGTTCGCATGCTACCATCTCGTCAACAGCATAGGGAAATTATGCGGCATTGCGGCGACGTTGTGCCTTCATCTCGTGCGAAACAAAATGAACGGGTGGCCAGCACACTAAACACTACACAACCCACTTGGACAAGCCGTAGCACACGTCCTGAAAATGCTTGGTCCAAACTAGAAACCCTAGCCCGGGAAACACTAAGAACGTGTACTGGCACCTGAACAAGGGCCTGATAGGGGTAGATGCTGCTTGGAATGGCCACCTCAAGCATCATTTGACAGTGTGCTGCCGGAGTGAAAAAATAATTGCTCGTTTGGTCGAATCGTGCGGACCGGGATGGCAGTAAGAGATGTAGTGAGGTGGAAGTGGTTGAGTGCTGGTCGGTCAGTCAGCTGCCCACTTTCTAACGATGAAGTTCGGCAATTTCGAGCTATCATCAACCATTTGGTTGCTCATTTTCCACAAATCCTATAAAGACCTCCGATACTAGATGAGCTTCGTTACCAGGTTGATCGGGTGGAGATCCCGCCTCAACACACTTACCTATTAGGCGATGGTACGATTGCACACACCCATACCGGATCTGTGACTCCCGACACCTTTCGGTTCCTGACGTCGGTGGATGTGGCATGCATTGTTGCTCAGCATGTCAAACGTGCGGTCCACCATGTTGTGATTCATCCACACCCACGATCAGCGAGGTTGGCTGCTATGTGGGCTGGTCGGCGATGGGGACACTCAAAGAAAAAGTTTAAAGACCGATGTCGGCGGGTGAGACAACAGAAATCGCTTGCACTAGTTTCCGCGACATCAGGCAAGTGGAAAACAGAGCACGCCATAGGAGCTGCATTGGCAACTGTTAAATGGAATTCGATTCACAAGATAAGAGGGGAAACCCACAAGATGTACAGTTGCTTCACCGGCTCAAACATAATAGGGTGGAGATTTATGGCGTGCAACATGGTGAACGACGTTGTCCGCTGGATTCGTGCGATACTAGCACGTCTGCGACGCATGCGCACGTATTTTGGACGTGCCCACATGCTCTATGGGATGAACTTTGGCAGAAATGGTGTGCAGTAGGGCTGGATCCAACTTTGGTCACGCCACAGCGGGTCTTCGAATTTAAAGTTCCCCTTGTTCCCCCGGATATTTGGCGCCATATAGAAGCCGACCACTATCAAATGTCCACCAAAGACCGGAACACCGTACAGGACAACATCGGCGACGTTGTGCAGGATATGTGGGCGCTGTCGAGCGTTGTAGTGTTACGAGTTTTTTTAGGTGGCGGACCGCGTATTTTTCGGATGGTCCTCAAAATGATGTCACTGAAATCCGATACCGTCAGATATTGAGCGCACAATTGCGGAGGGGTACGTTGCCGTCATAAACAGCTAACGCTGGGCCCCTCGTGCAGACACCAAATGTCTGATAGGAAGAACATTTATGGAGATAATGGAGGCGCAGCCAGAGCATCCGTAGCCGGTTCCACGGACGCCAACCACTCAGCATCTTCTATTCTTTGACGGTGGATCACGAGGTAATCCAGGCCCTGGAGGTAGCGGGGCAGTAATTGTACGGCTTGATCCTGAAACAAATGCGCATAAAGTGATATGGGTCAGCAGTATGTTGTTAGCTCAACGACGAACCACGAAGAATCGTGCAGAGTTTGTTGGACTCATCATGGGTCTACGGTGAGTGGAGCAACTGCAGCTTCCTAATGTGCATGTAGTGGGTGACAGCGCAATGATAATTGGTATGCTGCAGTTGCGACGGAGCCCCCGGTCTCGATCACTACAAGGACTTTACTTGGCGTCACGACGGATGGCAGATCCAATTGGGGGTTCGCAGCTGGACGCATCACTATCGCAACAACAATAAGATGACTGACTGTTTAGCCAATATCGCTATGGATTTACAGCGAAGCGTGCAGTTTGCCCCGTCCGCTGGCTACGAGACGTCATTCTTTCCGATGGACACTGTTTTGAATTACTTGGAAAACGATGTGAATCACTGGATCTTCAACTCAGTCGCAGCCGCGGACGGTGACGAGCAAGAGCGGTGATTTCGATACATTAATCTACACTTTCAACTAGGACTCTGACTGAGTCAAGTCTTGTACCCCGATCTCAAATGCTATACAGAGAACGGAAGGGAGTTCATGTTCAGCACGGCGCGGTAGAAATAATAAACACCAGCGTAGTGTAAGTAACCCAAATACACCTTTAAAAAAATAAAAAAAATAAAAAAGAAGCTGGCGTGGCTGATGAACAGATCACTTTAAAAGTGGCAAAATCAGAAAATTTTCCACCTTTTCCACTTTCTGGCGAACCTTGAAGGTGGAGCAAATTTTGGTAAGAATGACCAGAATTCAAATCCCTTTTAAACGATACCACGCACAATAGCACTTACATAGCTGTCGAAAGGACGCTGGCACAGTACATATGCATGCCATGGCGGAAACTGCGAAAATGCTGTTGGAGTCGACGAACACAACTATGCTTCTATTCGTAGCGAAATACACTTGAGGCAATAGCGAAGTTCGCACGTTATAGCTCATCAACGCAAGCAGGATGATTCATCGACGCAAAGACGTCATAGGTGTACTATGCGGTAAACGAAGCTAGGAAGCAAAACGGGGTTCCCGTACAGCCACGAAGGGGGACACCATGCCGCCACACGTATGCAGGTATGCGGTTGCCGCTGTTGTCAATTTATACATTTGCGTATTTTGATCGATGTAAAACGAGGTTTGGAAGTGGCAGCGGGGGCAGCGAGAGGGTGGTGTTCCACCACCAAACCAACGAGAAGCACCACTCCAATTAATACTTGGCACACCAACAAGACCTATGTAAAGCACTCATGGTTCCCATTTGGAGTGTCCACTCATGAAAAGGGGTTGAGCCACTAAAATTGGCTCGTAGAATCACCACCAGCACGTGTACCTTCATGAACTCCGTGAACTCCGTATCATGTATTATACCTGCATGTCGTCGTGCTAGTTATGGCAATTGTCAGGCTTGTGCATTTACTGCTAATACACCATTTCATTTAAAGTACCACGTATATTTTCCATTTCAATTAAACTGTTTGGTGATCTACCCGTCATGAGTTGATGTGAATACAGCACTCTACAGTTCAATGATAAAGAATCGAGTCCTGATACCAATCTTTATCGATCGCTCCGCCCATTGTAAAACGGGTTGGAACATGTCCGTGATGGCGTCGAAGCGCTCCAGGTACGGGCCCAGCAACTTGATACCGGGCTACCGCTTCTGCAGCGTGCTGATGACGGCGATGCAGGTGCCCTGTGGTGTGCCACAGTGCGCAGCGGGGGTGATATTCTGCAGCGAGTCGTCGTTCGGGTTGGACATGGGGTGGTCGAGGATGAAGATGGAGTGCACGGCCACGCCCGTCTTGCGCACCTAATGGGACGGAAAGTAGGACGGGCGAGCTTGGTCTTGGCCACTTCGTTGTCGCACTTGACGCCCCAGGCCTAGTCGCCCTTGTCAGTGAGGATTTCGCCCACGCCTCGGTTGAGCATGAAGATCCCGCGAGAAGCTCTCGGGCAGACCGCCCAGGGCGTACAGACGGTAGTTATCAAGACGTGCCGTAGCGCTCGAGTGAGTAGGCGTAGCTTGATGGCGCGCACGATCTCGATGGCAGGGAGATTGTGGTACAACTCGTCTCGCATGAGCGCCATGACGTGGCTCTTGAAGCTCTGCGTGCCCATGAGCGACGAGCGCAGCGCCTCCTCGCCCGTTGTACGTGCGGCCGCCCTTGACCACTTAGCTGTCGCCCACGTTCTTGAACTCGAGGTAGTGCGTCACCTTGGTTTGCATCGGCATCTTCACCAGCTTGTCACCCGCCTTGATGAACTTGGGCACGATGTCCACTTTGTTGTAGAGGTCGGCGCCGGCCCGCCCAGGTACGTGTATAGTGCACCGCCGACGCGTTCAGGGACGATAGGCTGTAGACGATGAACAGCGTCGACATGAACACCATGTATAATAAATTTGACCGCAGAACAAAGACGAAAAATACAAAAGTAATTAATGGATAAAATAAATGCTGCATCGGAATACATCACTTACAGCCGCGGTCTCTTCTTGCTTTGTAGCCTTGACTCCAAAGCACGCTGCGTTGACTTTCTGGTGCGAGAGGAACGCCCGGGCGGGAGTCGGCCCGCAGGACTGGGGCTTGGTCGGGAAGCCGGCGTCGTGATGCTCACATGAACAGCGTTGTTCATAGTGCGAGTGCTGTCCTCGCTGTTAACCGAAGCCAATCTCACGTCGCCATTACCAGGTAGAGGGCTGGCGTTGCTATTGGGGGCGGAAGGGCTGGCTTGATCGGCGGTGACTGGAAGGTGAACAGGAACGGAGGCAGCGTCGTCTTGGTCGTCGTATTCTAGAACAACTGTAGATGTCGTAGAGCTCGCAGGGATGTGGGTCTCCGGTCGAGTCTCCCGCAGTGAACGGTTAGCATCGGTTGCCTCCATGGCGCCATCTGGGTTCGTATCTGTGCTGGCATGGTCTGAACCCACAAAGCACTCGTGTTGACCAGCACCAGCTGGTGATGGGGATCGGCTCCGATCCAAAGAATCTTGTGAGGACTCGTCCGAGGAAGAAGAGTCGGAACTTACTGCGTGGCTGTGCGTTGGACGAGCAAACTGCCTGGTTCCGGCGCTTACGCCAGGACAGTGTACGCCGCCGTGGATACAGGCAGCAACAATGTGCACGCAAACCCCGTGTTTTCTAATGTAGGCACACGTGCATCCCTTGCTGCGCGTGGCTACTACCCATACACCTTCAGGCATTCCTTCAGTCTGCTTGCGCCTCCAATTGACAGACTTGATCGAATTCATCACATTCTTCTTTTCAGACGGCTTAACGCGCAGCGGCCGCTGTTGCACTCGGTACAGATCGGCTTGTAGATTTCCCACCGGATGTATTATCTGGTGCACAGAAAGACACCCGCGTTTGTACATGAAGCGTTAAAGGTGCACTAAACGCTCCTGCGCTTCAGCAACCGTGCTGAAGCGCGTATCTTGGTTCAGAAAGGCCAGTCTTGCCCGATCTAAATTGGTGATCGACTCGCTGGGAATAGCAAGTCCATCAGGACACTGCCTTTTGACTTTTTTGTGATACTGCTCCAACGGATTGTTTGTAGCGGCATATCCAGTTGGGGTATGAAAAGCCTGCCAACGCGCAAAGCGTTTAGAATTTACCCACATCTTAGTGATGTGATCGGTGAGCTTGCACACAGCAGATCCCCGAGCGAAGCTGCGCCAGCGTGTAAGAACGCGAAGTTTCACATCAGGATACTCCAGCTCTGTAGCTTAGTACATATCGTACAACTCTGCAAAAATGGCTTGAGTGTCGCGCCTAACGACTCGTTTCTCCTGGGCACGCTTCCAAACGTTCTGTAAAACATGGAACCAACACATGATCACAGTCGTAAGGCGTAACTCCGACGTGCATGCGTTGAATTGTGCCTTATCGGCATCCATCATCACAAATCGGGGCGCAAACTCAACGCCGCACGAATCCATGCAAATTCGCTTGATATATCGGATGCACCAGCCGATATATACGGCGCGCTTCTGCGAAGTACAAAAGTAGGCAAGTAGATAGAAATGTCCACTTTGATCCGAATATCCAAATGCAAAGACCAGATACCCGTTTATCACCATGCTGTGCGTACTGTCGAGATGAAACATGGTCGTGCACTCGGACCGACTTTGCACGTCCACATAGTCTCGGGCGAGACGTAGACAGGTCATACCAACCCGGAGAGGATACTCCTTCGAGCCATCACCAATATGGCTCACTCTACCAGCAGCCCCAGCTCGAGAATCGGTCTGGGTATCACACAAAATCACCACCTCCATGTCTGAGAGTCTCCAGATCCAAATTATCATACAAATGCGCATTGCAAAGGTCGATTATGGGCTGCATGGAGTGCTTTGAGCGGTCATGTCTGTAGTTTTTCACAAAGTCGGCTACCTGCTGATCTTTAGGAGTTGGCCCGATCATCTCACCATAGAAAACGTTTGCACAGATGCATGCATACAACTTGGACGCCGTAGTTTTCCCACCGCTGTCGAGGCTCGTCTTTATGTAGTCCTTCATCTCTGCAGTAAGTGCACGTTTCGGGGGTGGGTGGGTTGATGTCCATTATATGCTCGCCCTGCTGGAAACCTTCGCACGCACCGGACGACAGGCAGGATTTGACCTTGTAGCGACACAAACAAGACGCTGCGCCGCCTTCCTCCTGGGTTTTGCACCGCTTAGATCGACAGAGAACCATTCGAGACTTCATGTCGTGACTAGTCTGAGCAAGGCTGTAGTCTCTATCAGACAAGTGGTCAATAGTGCAGCCAACTTGTGTACATTTGTCGATACAAACTGTCGGTAGAGTCTTTCGAAAATCTTCTAGAGCTCCAGACGCTTTAGATTTGAAGATCTTCGCCCATGGTGGCCGCCCCGGTTGTTCATCCTCAGTCTCAGCTTCAGATGCGGACGTCCCCAGTTGCAGCTCTATGTCGTCTCCATCGTCGGAAGCTCTATGTCGTCTCCATCGCTCGGTCACTCATTGCTGAAGTGTTGAAGTGTTCAGCACCTATTTTGTATGCAGCCAATTTATGTCTTGGTGGTTATGCCTCTATTTGTGTGTGTGTGCTCCCGACCAGAATTTTTGTGGAACTGCACCTTTTTTGGACAGTCTGGCTTTTTTTATAATGGCCGTACCGGGCAGCGATCCGATGCACAGCGAGTCTAACACAAAAGGTATCCATCGATAGGGGCTAAGTACTTACTACTGACCTGCAATGTGTCTGCCACCTTTAGGCTCGTACTTAGCCAGACGGTTAATAATTATACTTGGGTATTGTATAGATTCCACTTTTTCCACTTCCTGCCGAGAAAATGTGCCACTTTAATGCAAAAAAGTGGAGAAATTGACAATTGCCACTTTTAAAGTGGTCTGCTGATGAAGCACAGCGGCCACGGTCGATCTGGTGGTCATGCGACGCAATCTACGCACTGTGAGGCGTGCGAGAAGAGCTTCTCCAAGTTTTCGCTTACTCATTCCGGGTCGGGTACGGCGTGTTCCATTTGCCGGCGGGGAGTGTGCTCCAAGTGCAGTGTGCTGAAAAAGATGGTCATGGACGTGTCGGACACTGGGTCGGTCCAGCACTGCTCTCTCCAGTTCTGTCTGCGCTGCTGCTGAAGGCGAAGAAGCAGCGTGGCTGGGAGATTGCATTGAGTGGCTCTGAGACTGCGTCATGGGTTCTACCGACGGAAACCGTCAAGCGTGGCGGCCGCTCCCACTCGAATATTACGGACTCCCGCGCTTACAAACGAACGGCATGACAGAGTCATTTAATCATGCCGTCATTTAATCATGCCGACTACATGCATGGATGGCAAGACGTTCGTGTACACCAACTAACACCGATACTAATCGTTGGATCTCCTTTGACAAATGCGGGGTCCTGTAGTAGATTGTAGGCATGAAAGCCTCACACAACCTACAGTTGAGGGAGAGTACTTAGGATAAGATTGTGTCGACTGTGTCGACCCAGCTTCTCCCACAGAGCTGGTAGGAACGAAGTGCTAGGAGTAGTCAGTCTTACTTTTGCCTAGAGGAATAAACTTGGCATAAGCGTTCAGGGAGTGCCAGCTCCCCCAGAGGTGTCTGCACTGAGACCTACTACAAAGTTAACTTTAGTTCGTGGTTGAACATGGAGACTACGGAGGAGAGAAGCCCCACACCTGCGTCAATGAGTGTGCCTTTGTTTGTGCCGTTGACGGCTCCCAAGATCGAGAGTACGTCGCATGCAGCTTTGACCAAGTGGCGTCGAGCGCGTAGGGAGTACGAGCAGCAAGTGGCCATGAGGTTGCACAACGATACTGACAAAGTGGCGGAGGCGATGACAAGCATTAAGGACTCGTTCTCGCATGGTCTGTTGGACGTCTTGTGTGACTTGGAGTGGGGTATACCCAAGGAGGAGGTAACGGATGAGCTGTTGCTGACAAAGATGTGACGGCATCGTTGCGACCGTCGTTAACAACAGCGTTCCCAACGTTGCTGAGGAGTTTAAGCTCGCGGTCAAGATGAACCTGAAGCAGAGAGATGTTCGTGAGCGAGTCGTGCAGTTCTTCAAGGCTGGCAGAGAACTTATTGAAGAGCGCGGCTGGGGTGAGTTCTTCGTCGATAACGAAGGGAAGAAGCTCAAGTGCAAAATGGTGGTGAGCGCGATCGAACCGCCAGCTTTACGAGAAGATGTTGAGGCAACGCTCGCTTACCAGCGACGCTCAGCTCGAACTGATGAAAGAGCTCTGTTCCAGTTGGTCCTGGAGCAGTCGCTCGAGCACGAACGCGATTTCCAGAGGAGGAAAGGACAGCGCAAAGTTGCGAGACCTGACGAAGGTGACGTTCGTGAGGTAAGCGGTCGCCCAAAGAAGAAAATGAGATTCGGAAGTTCGAGTGCAGAGCCGAAGTCTCTCCCTCGCGGCAATGGAAAATCCGCGAAAAGGAACGTCCCCAGCAGCCTGTTGGAGGGTGTTTGAAGTGCAAAGGCCCGCATTGGCTCACGAAATGCCCGACAGCATCAGATGAGGAGAAGAAACAGCTACTCAGCCAGCAACACGAGCGCCGCCGGATGGAAGAAAGCGCGCGCAAGGTCAGTAGCCAGAACTGACGGGTTCGGCGCATTAAAGAGTGTTTAACGGAGAAAGCTCGAACGATAGAGCTAAACGGAAAATACTCATTGCCCTTTTGCGCGGATTCTGGGGCCGAAGTGTGTGCTATTGGGAGTGATCATGTACAGAGATTGATGGAATTTGATCGTACCGTGGAGGTAACTGAAGTGGACAAGGAATTGACCGCTACAACGTTTGGAGGCAAGGAGCTCACTGCAAATGGACAAGTGCAGTTGAACGTGAAGCTGAATACTGCCGCTGGACCCGTGAATGTGGTGGAGCCTGTTAAGTGCCTGGTAGTGGACGAAGAAGAAAAGGAATAAAAAAAATAAAAAAAAAGATAGATATTTTTCATCCTCGGAAATGATGTCTTGAAGGATTTAGACATCGACGTGGACCGCCAACTAGAACAATTGGCCGAGAACAGCGAGACGATCGATGATGATCCTATTGGACGTGATGATGATGAAGCTGTCAATTTCAACTTCGATGATGATCTTGTGAAGTGTATCATGAAGCTTGTGGATATTGCGATTGAGGATGGCTATCCCAGGGACCGGCGTGATGACTTGGAGCGTGTCGCGATGGAGTTTGATATTTGGAGGCAGAAGCTTGGCAACGATCCCCCGGCGAAGGTGCCACCGCTGTTCATCCGATTCAAGAAGGGCGCACAACCGGTGAAGTGCAAGCCCCGGCAATATCCACCACACCACGTGAAGTTCATGAAGGAATTGAATGAGCAGTTGGAGCGGCTTGGGTGGGTATACGAAAACCCTAATAGCCGGTGGTGTAGTGCTGACCAAGCCTGGGAGCTCCAAGGACAGTAGCAACTTGAGACAGACGAGCGACTACAGAGCAGTCAACGCGTTGACGGAGGCTGTAGCTGGAATAATGCCGCTACTCAAGGTCATTCTGGAGAACGTGCGAGGGATGGAACACTTTGGTCTATTTGACTTCATCAAGTCTTTCTGGCAGTTGCCCTTGGCGAGGGCATGCCAGGAGATGATGTCATACATGACAGATTGCAAAATCTATACACCTACTCGAGTTCCTCAAGGTTGTAGCGATGCTGCAATACATTTTCAGCGCACCATGGAAAAGTGTTTCGAGGAGCTCCTGTACAAGCATCTTCTGATTTGGATTGACGACTTGCTGTTGAATGCTGAGACTATTGATGAGTACCTTGTGAAGTTGCGAAGACTCTTTCAGTTAGTGGATCAGTATGGACTCAAGCTTAGTGTTACGAAGTCGCGCCTGTATCAGCGTTCGGTTAAGTGGAGTGGGAAAATTATCGATGGCAGTGGTGTCCGCCATGATCCTGATCGCATCAGCTCTTTGACAGCCATGCCATACCCTACCACTGCTGGAGATCTTCAGCAGTTTACATGCGCTGCGAATTGGCTTAGAGAGAGTATTGTCGGCTTCGCAGAGGTGATGCACCCGCTGCAAGCCTGTTTGGACACAGCCCTCCGCAACAAGAGGAAGACAAAGCGCGTTGCGGCTAAAGTACCTATTGTGATGACGTCTGAGGAGAAGCAGGCGTACGACAAGATGAAGACGCTGCTTGCATCCTCCGCTACGATGCATCACCCCTCTCCGACTGGCCAAATGATACTGTTGACTGATGCTTCTGACAAAGCATGGAGTGTGATTGTATCGCAAGTTGAGGAGTGGAGACCTGACTGTCCAGTGGCAGAACAGCAACATCAATTGCTCACGTGTCTAAGTGGTGTATTTCACGGGGCGCAAAAGAACTGGTCCGTTATAGAAAAAGAAGCGCTGTGTGGCCGGCCCTGGCCGGTCTCGTGTCTGCCGCAGTGCATGTTGT
>JAIKVJ010006859.1:0-11969 GCA_024679225.1 Phytophthora pisi
ATAACCCCCCCCCCCCAGCCGGCATGCTCGTCCCAGCCCCAAGCGCCTGCCACCCAAGGTGGCTACAACTTCAACGGTACATTGTACCATATCCTTTGGCGCCATTTCTTATTTGAGTGCAGGTTGTGTGGCGCGCACTTCAACGCCCCCAGCAACGAAACGATCTTCACTCTCGATTCCGCACGATGAAGCGCAAGACGCGCTCCTCTCGGCGTCGCCGCGACGACTCCGCCCGCTCTCCGTCCCCCGCTGCCGACTCGGATGAAGACGCCGCTTCCCCTGCACCCGTCCAAGCGGCCCCCAGCGGCCGCGGCCGCGGCCGCGCTGTCGTGTCCAGAGAGCGCGCGCTGTACTTCGCCACGGGGCAGCGCGCCTCCGCCCCTTCAGCAGCTGCAGCAGAGGGGGAGCAGGAGTCCTGGCCTGGCTACTTCGCCACGGCCAGAGCGCTAGATGACAACCGACTGGCGGCGCAGGCGGCGCGCAAGCAGCGGCAACAGGGAACGCAAGACGAGCTGGAGACGCCCAAGATTGTGTGGACGCCCAAGCGCCCTGCGCGCGCGTCCGTCTTGACGACCGACCACAAGGTGAAGAGGCTCAGGGACCTGGCGCTGCAGACGCTAGCCGAGCACGTGGAGCAGCTGCCCACGCTCGAGTACATCGACGCGACGGCGCGCCATCAAGTGGCCCGCGCCGTCGTCCAGCTCCGCAGACTCAAGCCGGAGGTGCTGCCGCTGTTCATCTTCCCCGGCGTGACGGAGATCGACATCCCGGACTGCTCGAACATCGACGAGGACACACTGATTCGCGCGCTCAAGGAGTGCACGGCGCATGGCTTGGATCTCACGACGCTGAGGCTGGGATTGTGTGGACGCTGCGTCTCGGACAGCGTCATTGATGAGCTGGGAGACTCACTGAAAGCTGTAGAGCAGCTGCAGGTGCAGGGCTGCTATCGACTCTCGGATGCAGGGTGCGAGGCACTGGTGAGACGGTGTGCACCGTCGTTGGACTCGTTCGAGATTTCGTGCAACCAGCGGATTACCAAGAAGTCGATCGACTACTTTTGTGAGCTGCAGAACCTGCACTCGTTGACGCTGTCCGAGTGCCCGCAGATTGACGATGCCAGCTTGGAGTCGCTCAAGAGCATGAAGAACCTGCGCAAGCTGCAGCTCAACCAGATGGAGAGGGTCTCGGATGACTTCATCTGCTCGCTGGCCAAAAGTCTGCCGGAGTTGGAGGAGATCTCTATTGCCCGCTGCTCGCAGCTGACCAACAAGGCTGTGGTGGGATTTTTGGAAGCCTGTCGCGGCTTGAAGGTGCTCGATGTGTCGGACTTGCACCATATCACCGATGAGTGCTTTGAGCCTGTTCGAACGCACGGCCATGCCCTCAGTCGTGTATCAATGCGGTGCTGTCTGGGCTTGACCGACGTGGCGCTCGAGCACATCGCGTTTGGGGCCAATTCGTATCTCAAAACGCTTCAAATGTCCAGCGTAAATGTAAGCTGGTGTGTGTGACTTAAGCGTTTGTGAGTGAAATTCTTATGTTAATGTACGTGGTTTGTAGCAAGCTACGGACGTAACGATTATGGCTTTGCAAGAGCATTGTGCTACCAGCCTCGCAACGCTCGACATCTCGTTTTGCCGGAATATATCCGAGGACGCGCTGGGCGTTTTGGCTGATGGCACGGAGAAGCTCCGCTCTCTCGTGCTTTGGGGATGCACGCAGGTATGTTCCATGCATGCATTTGCTGAGGATGCAAGTTGATATCTGACGTGGGCTATTGTTCTCCATTTAAGATCACAGCCAGGTTTATTACGTGCCACTCGCAAGACGAACTCGTTGTCACGGGCCACCCTTTGTTGACAGGTCTTTCAATTCGGTACTAAGTGATCGCATGCATGCACTGGAAGTAGCTTCATTTCACGTGGCTTTATTCATTGTGTGTAAGTTTTAGTAAGGTTTAACATTGTGGGATGTGAGCATCAGCAATACATTTGCCACCGTTTGATGCTGGGACAGGAGCAGCTGAAACAGAATCGGAAGTCGAAGAGCTGGAATGAGGAGACGGCATTAGAGAGAACCTTTTCTTGTAGTGTGCCCACGCAGCAATTGGGATTTTCTTTTTTGCCATGTCGACAGCGCCAAGTCTCAGATTCACTTGACGTTATTGGGTTACCATGTCCCCCACCGCCGTTGAAGAATGCTTTGACAGGAATTTCTCGAGAAATTCGGCCCACAAGGCAATTTGCGCCCAAAAGCGCAATGATGGAGCTGCGGAACTCGCCGTACAACCGCAAGAAAAGCCCCCGAAAGTGAGTGATGTGTGTCTGTCTTGCAGGAAATATCCGTTTTGATGCGATTGACTGATGTGCTCTACCCTTGCAGGTCGAAAGCAAAGGCCGTCACCGCTGATCGCCCGCGAAACAATACCAGCAAGTGGACCTCCGATGAGGTATGTTGAGGGCACTGCGAGCTTGCCGTGAATAGCTACCTCTGACAAATATCGCTTCGGAATGGGAAGGACGCTTTGCTTCGAGACGGCGTGTGCGAGCTTGGCGGCAAGAAATGGAGCGCCATTGCCGAGCGTATTGCAGATCGATCGCCTGAAGAGTGCAGCAAGCACTGGAACAAGTTGCAGAGCCTCGACACGGTCGTGAAGCGGCCGTGGACGGCAGTCGAAGATCAGCAAATGCTCGAGCTGGTGGCGAAATACGGACCCAGTAAGTGGGCCGTGATCGCTTCCTACTTGAAAAACCGCAACGGCAAGCAGTGCCGCGAGAGGTGAGTGTTGATTATTTTTTAAAACCTGGCTCTGGTTCCCTAACTTACACAGAGTTGTGTCGTATGATATGCATTAGATGGCACAACCAGTTGAACCCGGCAATCAAGAAAACCCCGTGGACCGCGGACGAAGACGACACCATCGTCCGCCTGCAGGCCCAGTTCGGCAACTCGTGGGCCAAGATCACGGCGCACCTGCCCGGACGGACGGACAACGCAGTGAAGAACCACTGGTACTCTTCGCTGCAGGCATCCGCGAGGCGTGTGCGTGCAGATGGGCTGCCGCGTCCAAGGAAGAAGAGCAAGAAGAAATCTCGGAAAGCGAAAGCGCGTGCAACAAAGAAGGAGGCAACGGAGGAGCTACCAGATCAAACTACTGCTGCGGCTTCTCCTCAAGTCGACGAAGCTGGAGAAAACGCGGCCGATCAGCTGGCTTTCATGGCTTCCGAATCTGCTGTAGCTCTCGGCTTTCTCGACGCTCCTTCGGCCACTGCGGTGGCAAAGAGCGGATCGTTGTCGCCGGACTCGGTATCGGACCGACTTGATACCTACGTTCAATCCTACAAGGACGGCGTGCTTCGAGCTCAGGCTGTGATCGACAACGTGCTGGACCCGATGGGGATGGGAAGTATCAGCGACAAGAACTGCAGCTCATGGCACTGCAATCCTTACAACTGCTACCCGCCCAGCTATAACCCGCCACCAGCTGACCCCACCTCCCCAGCGCAGCCGCCGTTCGGCTTGGACGAGTTGCTCTACGACTCGCTGTACGACGTGTGTGGCAGTGACGGACTGCAGACGTCGACCAGTCTGGAATCGCCCGGGTGGGTGGTGAGCACGCCTATGGGCGAGGTCGCCCGGGTGTATCACCAGCAAGAGCTGAGGGAGTGGGGGATATGCGCGTCTCCGCCTGTACCCACGACAAGTTCTTCGCTCGTGCCCACCGCAGCGTACGCGCAGCCGGACTTGTTGCCGTTCGAGCCGACTGAGCTCGTGTCGGAGAAGCTCACGCTCGATGACGTGAAGCAAGAAATCTCGCCTATGGGCTGCTGCTTCACGGAGGAGGGTTCGAGCTGGGCTGCATTCGCGCCGGAGTTGGGGCTGGAGGTGTAAGGAAGGCGACGAGAGAAGTGAAGGCCGCCTGCCACGCCTGGCGACTTCCATAATGTCTTCGTATGATGCTTGAGTGTAGGAGCCTCCTACTAGGAGGACGTCGCAGTTTTCATGGTGGTGCATGTAGCGGTGACGTGTGTTTGTGGTTGGAATTGAGCTCATTTGACGGACGAACACCTGACATTCCATGCTGTGTCCAGCTAGGCTACAACCGTTATACTCCTCGATCTTGAAACGACGTGTTCATTTTTGAGCTCGAGCTTCTAAGGCGCGTCTTCCAGTGCAACATGGCGGCCTCCGGGGACGTCTCGAGCTCCAGTACAAGCCCCAGCGAAGTCCATAGCAGCTCCGACAAGGCTGCCGATCCGGCATCTTCTGCTCCAGTGAACGACGACCACGTTGCGCCACGCAATGGCGACGACGACGAAGACGACGACGACTTGGGAGACGACGAAGATGGCGTCCGAGAGAAGATCGTCATACGGCCGGAGCCTTTGACGCAGCAGTTCGCGAGTCCGATGGAGATCGAAGCGGGTTTGCAGCTCATCGAGCTCTGTCGCGAGGGAAATTTAAGCGCCGTGACGCAGCGAGTTCGAGCTGGAGCTCCAGCAGGCTTCATAACGAAATCTGGATGGACTCCGATAGCTGCAGCGGCCTACAGCGGCTTCAACGACGTTCTCCTGTACCTCCTGGACATCGGTGCCGACAGCATGTACGAGACTTCAGCCCTCGGTCGGAAGTACCAGTTGTCGAACGGCCACGCGAGCTCCAGCAGCCTCACCAATGAGCCGATTTGCAACACTCCGCTGCACTGGGCGTGCTACAAGGGCCACGCAGACACGGTGTCGATCCTGCTGGCAGCAGGGTACAACCTTGAAGCTGCAGACTCGACTGGCAATCGCTGTCTCCACTTGGCCTGCTCTGGGGGTCATCGTGAAGTGGTCGAGCGGTTACTAGCCCAGTCAGCTGCAGTGGAGCCGCGCAACAAATACGGCAATCGACCGCTGGACTTGGCCACGGAACCGGGTTGTCGTCGTTTACTTGCGCGATTCCAAGCGCAAACTTCCTGCGAGTGGTGCAAGGAGACGTTCAGCCGCCTCCGTCGTCCGAGCCTCTGCCAGCACTGCCACAACGTCTTCTGTGACACAAAACCTTGCTCCTCGTGCTCGACGCCGTCGACACAACCTCCTTCTCCTGCAATTGAAGCGAATGTGAGCAACAATGCCGAGCACGATTCATCCGCCGCCTCAGCGGTTACTCAAGCACGCAGCATGCGGTATTGCCAGGAATGCGCCACCGAAATGGGGAAGGCCGAGCAAGACCTGCGCAATGTGCTGGAGACGAAGCTCGAACTCATCCGTCGCACGCTTGCAGTGCTGGACCCGAGCATCGGCAGCAGCAACAACCGGCCGAACAGCTCCACGGATACTTTGAACGACGGGGGTGAAGGTCTAGAGGAAGGATTCGGCGAAGGTGAAGCAAGCAACTTGGAGCTTATAACCGAGGGTGGTGCCGCATCCACTAAGAGTATCGAGGCCGGAGACTCGACGTCAGCGAGGGCAGACGCAGCAAGTGAAGCTTCTCCATCGGATTCTCACCAAAACGGTGAAGGCTCGGCTCTAGTCTTGCAAAGTGGCTTCGAGCCGTCTCCACTCAGCGAAGCCTCAACTCCCCTCCACAACGACGACAGCTTCGACGGCGAGCAACGGTCCTCCCGATCAGCGAGGCCAAAGCGCAGTAGACCCCTGCCCAGCGCCGACGTCATCTTGAGCGCGCTCACGCTTACCCAGACCGACGCAGAGGCGCTCTACACGGCGTTAGAAGCTGCCCAACTCAAAGCTGCAGACGTCGAGTTGCTGCGTATTTCACGGCAAACGTACCGACAGCTCGTGGCTCACGTCGCGTTGCAGGAGGAAGTGAAGGCTCTGCTGGCTGTTCGTCCGATCGGCATCCGCTCGCTGCTGGAGCCTCTCAAGCGCTCGCTTCAACATGCAACACGGGAACAGGTTCACCCGGTCATGCTGTCCGTGGCGCTGCAGATCATCCAGAGCGCCGAGGCCGAGTGCACGCTCTTCGGGTGCCACGCACTCTGCGAGAAGATCGAGCGCGGGTCTCGTCGCTACTGCAAAGACATCGCCCGCCTCGAAGCGAGTCTCGCCGAAGCTCAAGTGCGCAGCGTGAGCGACAAGTTGTTGACTGCTGCGAGGGCCCTTCGGGACCGTTTGAACGCCGAGGTGCGGCTGGAAGCGTGTCTCGTCCCATTCAAAGCCCCACCGCCGGTTGAAGCTCCAGTTGGGGGTCCACCACCGCCTCAACCGGCACCTGGCAGTGGCGGATTCGTCTTTGAAGACGGCACTGCACTCGACACGCTGTTGCAAGCTCTGGAGTACCGAAGTCAACTGGTGTCAACTGCGGTGGACATTGGCGCATCAGTTGACGGAGTGTCCTCCGCGTTGCTGGAAGAAGCGAATAACCTCCTCAAGCAGCTGAAGAAAGAGGTGAAGGACGAGACCAAAGCTGAAGAGGAACGGCGTAAAGCGGAGGAGGAAGCTGCTCTCAAAGCTGCCAAAAAAGGCAAAAAGAAGAAAGCGTAAGCAACCGGATGCAACACAACAACACAAGAAGGCTAATACAATGGCAACAACAACAATTCAATTGTCATTTCGATGTCGGTTCTCCGTCAAAGACGATAAAGCAGTTGTAAGGCTGGGTGGTTTCTTTCCGCAAAATGGGGCTCAAGTTGCCGGCAACCCTGTATTTGAGACCTTGAAAAAGACCCAAACGTGGGCGGCAAGACGGACGACCCAAACTCCCTCTCGCTTCGGACCCTTTTTTCACCTAACTTGACTTGATCTCTCTCCCTTGCAGCACTTAGACAATGGAGCCGGCGTTCGAGGCGATACGCGGCCACAGGTCGGCGCACTCCTTGCCCACGGGGCCCGTGATGGCCGAACCCTTCATCTCACCCTTGGGGTTGACGATGACACCGGCGTTGTCCTCGAAGTAGAGGAACACGCCGTCCTTGCGGCGCCAGGCCTTGCGCTGACGGATGACCACGGCGGGCATGACCTTCTTACGGAGGTCCGGCTTACCCTTCTTCACGGTGGCCAGCACCATGTCGCCCACACCGGCGGCGGGCAGACGGTTCAGGCGGCCCTTGATGCCGCACACCGCGATGATGTACAGGTTCTTGGCGCCCGAGTTGTCGGCGCAGTTCATCACGGCGCCCACGGGGAGACCCAGGGTCATACGGAACTTGTTGCCAGAGGCACCGCCACGTCCTTTAAGATTTTAACACCATACAAAGGATAAGATGTCTGCGCGCTGTGGCGTGCTGGATAAAGAGAGAGAGGGGGGGGCAAAAACGTACCACGCTTAGTTGCCATTGTTGCTGCTTCCTTTTGAGAATCTCGACTGAAGTGCCGGGAGCGGTAGACCGATGAACTTGCGCCGCCAGTGCCAACCAACGGTTCGAAGGGAGCTCGTGCCCGATTGGCCGGATAGACACACCCTAAAATAAGAGGCTGCAATTCGGAACCCAATTCAACACGATTCAAAACCCAAAAGAGGGTAGGGGTAATAGGCCAACAACCGAGCAGTCAGATTAGCATTAGCTCGGAAGGTGTCGGTCGAGTCGAGCGCACTGTAGTGATGGTGGACTACTGGGTGTCCCGGGAGCGGCACTACTGCAAGTACTGCAATGTGTGGATGCAGAACGACAAGCTGGTGTGTGCGTCTCGCCCTTAAATCACTCCTCTACCATGTATTATGACTCTTTGCTGACGTGTCATGCCAATCTGCCACGCAGAGCATCAAGCACCATGAGCAGGGCCGCAGGCACAAGGAGAAGGTGGAGGAGACGTTCAAGGCCAAGCGCCAGGCCAAGTCCGACGCCTCCAGCGCGCAGAAGGAGCTGCGCGACCAGCTGCAGCAGATCGAGGAGGCCGCGCAGGCCAAGTATGAGCAGGATATGGCCGGACGAGCGCCGCCGCCGCCTCCGAGACGACCGGGGCAGCCCAATGCACCGCCTCCACCTCCTAGACGGCCAGGTCAGAGCGGCAGCAATGCGCCACCTCCACCGCCTTCGAGGCCGGGACAGAAAGGGAACAATGCACCGCCAGCTCCGCCGAGGAACCCCTCCTCGTCGTCTTCAGGTGGTGGGCAATACCGTCCTCCGGCTGTGCAGGAGGAGGAACCACAGGAGGAGGAAGAGGAGGACGATAAGGGTGTGTACGCTGTGCGAGGTGTCGTGTATTTGGAAGGTAAAAAGCACGAGACGCAGCTGGAGACTGGGAGCGCGTGCCAGATTTGGGTCGAGGAATCCGAGCAGTGGATCGACGCGCTCGTGGAGCGGGCCACGGTGCACACGGTGCCGAACACGGAGCTGAGCTTCAGACGTTTCACGGTCATGTACATGCTGCCGCCGTCAGAAGACGCGGAGAAGAACGAGGACAAGCCGAAGCTTGTGACGGAGCACGAGGTGCTAGCGGATCGCCTGCGGATCCCGTTGCCGGCGAATGTGACGCTGGAAGCAGCGGAGAAGATGGTGGATCAGTGGCGCAACGGTGGAGACGCAGCAGGAGTAGAGACTCACGCGCCGGTGGTCATTGATGAGACGACCGGAATGGGCGAGTGGAGTACCGTTGAAGTTCGGCAGATCGACGAGAGCCCAGAGGCTGTGGCGAAGCGCGCGGCGGAGGCGGAAGCTGAGGCCTCGCGGCTTGCAGAGGAGCAGAAGCGGATGGATGCACTCGAGGACTTTTCGTCGCAGGGAGACAACGCTCTAGGCGCGTTCAACCCGTGGGGAGGCAGCTACAAAGGTGTCAACCTGGACGACAACGTTGAAGTTGGTGCCTCTTCCTCCTCCTCTGCTGCTGCTGCACCTCGTCGCGAAGAGGAGATCAACATCACTACGAACGGGAACGTGAGCTTCAAGAAGCGCGGCCAGAAGAAGCAGAAACGCCGGAGGATACACACCGACGACGAGTAAACGAGTTCCAATTCCAATGCGCCCCAACCAACCTCTACACATTTTTGTTTGTGGCTTGTATTTTCTTGTAAATGGGGGTGGAGAGTTGTTCCTGCTTCGCTTAAAAAGTAACGAGACACGAGCATTCCATGCTTACAGAGGCGCGAGCGACCTCTTCCTCTCACCTAAGGGACGGGAGGAAAAAGAGTGACACAAGAGACCCCTCTCTACAGGTGGCCGCCGGCAGCCTTGATCTTCTCGGCGTCCAGGTAGGCCGTGCCGTAGGGCAGGAACTCGTCGCTGTGGGTGCTGGCGATGCTCTTGTACTCGCTGGCCTGCTTGGTGATGTCGGCCACCTCGTCGTCCGAGAGGTCGCGCACGTACTTGGCCGGGTTGCCGGCCCAAAGCTGGCCCGACGGGATGCGGCGTCCAGGAGGCACGACGCTGCCCGCGGCGATGATGGTGTTGGACTCGACCAGGGCGCCGTCCAGGATGATGGAGCCCATGCCGATGAGCGCGTTGTTCTCGACCGTGCACGAGTAGAGCGTGCAGCCGTGGCCGATGGTCACGTCGTTGCCGATGTTGGCGCCCGGGGCCAGGCCGGGCGAGGTGGAGCTGGCCGTGTGGATGACCGTGCGGTCCTGCACGTTGGTGCGGTTGCCGATGCGCACCTGGTTGAGGTCGCCGCGGATGACCACGTTGTAGAAGACCGACGCGTCGTTGCAGATCTCCACGTCGCCCACGACCGTGGCGTTGGGGGCCACCCACACGTCGTGCGCGATCTTCGGCCGCTTGTCGTACAGGGCCATCACCTGGCGGTGGCGCGAGACTGCATCAGCCAATGAATGACACAGACACATTAGATACCTATACCATTGAACACTTTAATTGCTACTAGAATTGCGGGCCATGGACACGTACACTTCTCCTTGAAGGAGTTGTCGTTCAGCACGCGCAGGCCGAGGCGGTCCAGCGCCTGGCCGGTCTCGCGGACGCAGCGGCCCAGCTCGAAGGTCACCTTGCGCATCATGATCGCTGCGTTGGGAAGAGGAAGCGGAAGCTGGGGCTGGGACGAACGAGCGGCTCTCGGAGGGAGACCACCAGCACGAGCTTGGCGTTTGTATCGGCATACAAAAGGCAAGATTTTTGGGGCGGTCCGGACCGGTCCGGACCGCGATTTTGGTGTACATTGTGAACATAATATTGTGTACGCGTACATAAAGGATCAGCACGAAGAGACGCGACAGAGTCAGGTGGACACTTGAGGTGGACACTACGGTTCGAGCTGTGTAGGAGTACATACAGTACATTGCTTCTGCTTCTGAAGCAAGTAAGCTAATCGATGTATGCATAGTGTTCCAGCCCTCTCTTGATTGCGTGCGTGTTCTCCCTCTTCTCTCCCTCTCTCTTCCTCTTGCCTTGTCTCCGGTACTTCGTCTCCTCTTCGCCTGCACACTCTCCAGTCTCTGAATGGAGAGATACCGTCTCGTGGCGCGGTCTTCGTCGCTACAGCAGCAGCAATGCCCGACATGCTGCTTGCTGCGCGCGAGTATTTGTGAGGCTTGCTCATCGTCGTGATTTACAAAATCGTGCACTGGGACTCGTCGCTCTCTTCCAGCAGACCGGAATCGCGCTCGATCTCCTTGATTAGATAAGTAAACACCTCGTCTGCACTCGTGCACAAAACGCAAAGCCAACCGCGTTACAGCATCAGTACACAAAAAGCGTCCACCTTCGCACCCAGCAAGCAGAGAAGAACGGCGACGCACTGATGTTTTCGTTGTCCTTGGCCGAGCACTCCACGAAGGGGCATTCCCAATTGCCCGCCAGCGCTTGGCCTTCTTCTACCGTCACCTCTCTGCCATCAACACCCCCACACTAACATCAGCACAGAGCACACTATTGCATTCACCCAGTCATTGCAGGGCGGGCGCGGCACTCGCCTGGCCTTCTCTAGATCCGACATGCTGCCCACGAGCACGCGCGGCGGCTTGGAGCCCAGCATGTTGACCAGCTTCTCGTTGATCAGCTTGAGCTTCTCGAACGACGTGCGCGAGCCGATCGAGTACACGAGCACGTAGCCGTGCACGCCCACGGACGCCGCCTGCGAGAAGTTGGCGTACTCGTCCTGCACGCAATCGAATCAATCAACGCAACAGAGTTGAGTCCACCATTCCTCCACCAAATGATGCACCCACAGGAAACAGCAGCAGCAGCAGCATCTCCCTCACCATGCCCGCCGTGTCCACGATGTCCGTGACGAAGTGGGCGTTGCGCACGCGGATGGTCTTGTGGAAGGTGTTCTCGATGGTCGGGTCGTAGTTCTCCACGAAGCGGTTCTCCACGAAGCACGTGGTGAGCGACGACTTGCCCACGCCCGGGTAGCCCAGCACCGTGAGCTTGCGCTGCACCTCCACCGGCATCTTCACTGCTGCTGCGTGTCTTGCTTGCTCTACGCTAATACACGCGACTGAGACACCGGACAGCGAGGCGACCGAATGAGCTGCCCTGGACTTCTCGCGTTGCGGATTTGCTCCGATTTAGGGACCGAAATATCAGCAACTCGTAGTGAAATAGAATAAAAACACGTGTGATTCATATTTGCTTGGCGGCGTCCGGACGGCGCGAACACTACGCTCTCGCAATTGCAGCCAATGCACTAGAGTGCATGCAGCACTGATGCATTGTACACTTACCCTCTTGTGCCTTGCATGCATCAAGCCGAGGTCGCTCTAGCTCACCGAACACGTCGACGCTCCACGTCATCTGATCCGTCTCTAGTGCGAGGGGGTTCTTATCCACAATGTATCCAGTCTCTACCCAGAGGGAGTTCCTTCCTCTAATCCCTCAGTCACATCCTGTAATGGCTCTTCAAACCAGGATCGAGTTCCTGACTTGACTGACGTCACGACGCCGACCTCCTCCCCAAAGTCGAAACCGCATCCAACGCGCCACCTACACGCCGCGTACCCCGACCCGACCTCGAGATGGACGGAGCTCGCGGCGGCGGCAGCGGCTTCTTCCCGCCGCCTCCAGGCGCAGGGCCCGCTCCAGGGCTTGCAGCGGGCGCCACGCGAGCGCGACCCGTGAGCGCCGGCACGCGGCT
>JAIKVJ010006860.1:0-12223 GCA_024679225.1 Phytophthora pisi
CGCATTAAGTGGTAATACTCAATACGGTATTAATACAGCTTTTCTTCTTCTCTTCGTTTATCCATGAGAACTGCGAATCACCGGGCCTCATGGCCCGGGTCCCCAAATCTGAATTGTCTTTCCGAGCATTTTTTTGGGAAGTGCCTGCGTTCTCCGACTGGGCACAACCCGGACAAGAGCGTAACCACGATCAAAAAGTTGTTGGCTACTTATGGAGACATTCCGTTGGCAAAGGCGATCATGGTAGCCACGAAGGACACGCAGTCGCAAACGATAGCGTCCACGTTGCAGGAGGCGTAACTTCATAAGTGGAAGCTTGATGGGAAAACTCCCAACGCGATCCCCAAGACGATTCGGAAGGACAGAGCGAATTGGAAACACCAGTGTGAAATTAGTCCACGGTGCAACGAAGTGAACAAGTGGATAATTATTTTTCCGAATGAAGGAAGGCACGACAAAACCCGACACGCCGTCAGCCGACAGGAACCGCTGTCGGATAGGACAGTCAAGCACCGAGAGCAACCTCGCGGCTCATTCCGCGTCCTGCGTCGCCGAGCGCAAGCACCTCGTCGGACACGAGTCGACCTCCAGTCACACTGCCGTGACCGACACGCCCCGACACGCCCTGACATGCCCCAGCTCCGCGCCGCCAGTTCGGTAGACAGATTTTCTAGCATCTATTCTATTCTAAGTGATCCTTTCTACACACAATCTCATTTTTCTGCCGATGCGCCTGTAATGTAAAGTGTACAGACAAACACTGTGTAAGAGCACGATATGGGGATCAAACAGTAAACTTAGCATTGATGAGATTACTTCGCAGTCGTATCAGCACGCATATTATGCGTGAGCCCTGGGAGTGGAGTGGTGGGTTAAACGACGACCTGAGCGATGTGGCTGGGAGGCGGAAAGAGTGCAGATGAGTGCAGGCTGCATTTGGAGCATCTCGTGGGCTTCTCCACTCGGTGGTTTTGTTCTAAATATGGGTGATCCGAGCTTGACATGCCCCAGCTCCGCGCCGCCAGTTCGGTAGACAGATTTTCTAGCATCTATTCTATTCTAAGTGATCCTTTCTACACACAATCTCATTTTTCTGCCGATGCGCCTGTAATGTAAAGTGTACAGACAAACACTGTGTAAGAGCACGATATGGGGATCAAACAGTAAACTTAGCATTGATGAGATTACTTCGCAGTCGTATCAGCACGCATATTATGCGTGAGCCCCAATATGATACGAGTTGCGAGTAGCTCCAATACTCAGTTGCTGTTGCCGGCCATCAGTGCTGCTAACGGTTCTCCAACCTTGCTGGAGTATTGCGTGTAGCGTTGGAACGCGCTTGACTTCCAGCGCCCGTGGAGCTTAATCGTCGTCGAATCCACGCCGTTTGCGATCAGTGCAGTGGCGCCACCGCTGCGTAGCGAATGGCACGAGACGCGTCGAGGGTCTGCCCCGATGCCTACAGCTGCCGCCTTCAGAACTTTGGACAGCTCTTCAGTCTTGAGCATTCGTGTCCTGCCGAACGAGCAGAGCGCGTCGTGCGATTGTAAGCCATGTCGTTCAGCCAGCTCTAGGAGCATGGCCGCCCCTAGCACGGGGCACACACGGGCGTGGCCGGACCGGGATAGCGAGCGTGCCGTGTTGAGACCTTGCTGATCTGTTTTGCTTCCTCGCAAATTGATCTCTGCGTATGACGCTCTGGCGATAGTGCGCGCGGGGCGGCCTGTCGCTTCGTACACCTGCACGTCGCGTACTTCTAATGCATATCGGTGCCTTCCTCCTTTGACTGCGAGATACTCCGAGCTTCTGAGAAGATAGAAGAAACCCAGCAGCGCAGCCCCAAGAAAGAGGCGGTGCTGGGGGTTTTCGTAGTCGATGTTCTCTGCAAGCCACTCGAGCATGGCTGATGAAACTGGGGTTCTGGGTTCGGACACTGGGCTGAGTCGGCGCATACCCGCGAAGGCAGTGGCATGGCTGGGCGTAATCGCTGGTTCAAATCCGGCGTACACACGATGAAACCACTTAACATGGCTAACTTGGGTGTGAATGGTGGACATGGCCCTCGGCTGAACGTTTGACGACGCGACAGACCATCGATCGATGGCAAACAGCACCAGTTGGAGAGACTGCGCGACTTCGTCGTTTTGGGGTAACCATGGAGAACGTCCGAGCTGGCGACTGAAGGCGGTCCATTGACCCCAGGTCGCGTTGTATTGCCGTCGGGAGGTGTCGGCGAGGGAGCGCTGTTGAAGGGCGACCAGTTGCCGTCGTAGGCCTTCCTCGCGGACTGGGGTATCTGTACATGCGTCCAAGTATGCGTTAGACTTAGCCATTTTGCCAGCATCGGGTTGGACCATGCGCGCGATCCCAGGTCAGCAAGATAATTGGCCGATCCAGCAAGATGGCCTGCAGAAATGCGGACACCCCATTCAGCTTCCACAGCGCCGAATGCACGGTTCATTTCTTGAGAAAAGATGTTGGTGCTCGCGAGCTTGTTACACCACGCAACCGCCGTCGAGTTATCGATCCACATGCGAACGTGGGTCAGGTAAGACAGGTTGCCGACACTCCACAGTTGACCCCAGCATAACACTGCCAGCAGCGCACTGAACTGCTCCCGCACGTTAATGTTGAACAGCCCACTTTTGATGAGGACAATTTCGGTGGCGTCGAACTCAACGCGAATGAACTCGCGCAAAGCTGGATTCAGCACGCACAGGCCTTTGTCGCTGGAGTCCATGTACAGATGGACATCGGGATCAGGTAGCTCACAAAAGTACGTTAATGGCACACCGCTGAGCCGCCCGTAGCGCAGGATATGTGCGAACCAAGCCAGATCCAAATGAGCTTCCCGAGTTAAGCGCACCGCTTGAGCTCTGGGGGAGTGTTTCCACAGCGCCGCCAACCTCTGGAAGAACGGCTTCGCAGGACGGATACACGAACACACATGGCGTAGACTACCCAATAATTGAGAGAGCATCGTACGCGACGTAGTATTCGATGCCTGCATGGCTAGGACCCGGATTAGAGCCTTCTCGATCTTAGCCTTTGGCATTGACACCGACATGGTTACTGAGTCCCATTCCAAACCTAGCGCGACAAGCTTGGTGGACCATTCGCTGAACTTTTTGTCGTTGATGGCCCTAGGGCCCAACACGGCAGTCATGGCCAGTCTGATGGCGCTGTCACAGGCTTGTAGGCGGCTACCGGTGTCATGCTCCACTAGCACGTGATCATCCACCCAGTCGAAACCGAAAAATGGCTTTGAGTCAGGATCGGTGGGGTTGAGCGTGCTTGGGCTCTCACGGCGGACGAGATACGAGATAACTTTGCCGAATACGCCATAATGTGCAGCTGACCCTGTCCAACCAAAGGGCAGGGATAGATCGATCACCACTACGTCGTCTTCGAGAATTGCACCAGCGAAAATTGCACTGACTGACTCGAACACGTGCACGTTCTTGTACGCCGCCTTGACGTCTCCTTTCATCAGCTTGATTGGAGTGTCGGGGTCCTCCCTACGCAGTTGCACGATTCTACGCGCAATGACGTTGACCAAATCGTAGACGAGTAGCGGGATGCTGTCTTGGTTAGACCAAGCGTTGGTTGACGCTCCTCTGGGAAACGACAAGTCATGGATCACTCTGGCTTCGACTTGGGGATCCGCGTCTGCCTTTTCGACACATCCGAAAGGACTGAAATGCAACTTCCATCGGGATGCCGCTTTTCGGGACACAACGAGGTAGGTTCTTTTTTCTTGGCCGTCACGAATGCTCCGAATGAGAGCATTGTGAAAGACCGAGGCGGATTTGTGGTTCGGCACTGGGTTGCTTGAAAGAGTGCCGTCAACCTGGAACGTGTGCTTGATTCCGTAGGACGCCGAATCGATTAGCTGGTGAACGTGAGGGTAACCATGTAGTAGCCAGGAATACAGATCCGGTGTCAAGGCTTTGTTCGGCGCGGGAGAAGCGGGCGTTTGGCCCCGTACGAGTCGTATTGTTTCGATCAAGGACGTGTTACGAGCTCCGACATTGCCCGTATACGATCGAGATCGAGCGAAAAGGTCTGGACTGTACCCACTTGCCGCGACGAGGCGGTGACAAACGGGTGCTGAACGTTTGCCTGCTCGAACGCATCGGCTAGTTGTTGGCGGCGGCTGCGTTCGGTGGCTTGAAGTTGTAGCTCTAGGTGTTCAATTACTCGTGCCACGACATCTCGATGTCCGACGCCTGCGCTTCGGATACGTGCCGACGGCACTTGAACCCGTCATTGCTGGTCCGACAGTGGGCGAACTCCGTCGAAGTGCTCTCGAATGTAATTTACGACGGCATCCGGGAGTGACAGAGGGTCAAAATGCGCTAGGTAGCCTTGGGCGCAACGGTCCTTGCTCTTCGAAGGGCATCCTTGGACCGATACATACCGCAAACAGAGCTGACGTCCAGACTTTTTCGGCACTTGGTTTGCCACCTCTACAGGAATCTTCTTGTCGCGTCGACGAAGAGTCACTCCCGAGTATGCGTCCGAACTTCTGTCTCCAGACTGAGGTCGTGCCGCTCCTGGTCGTTTAGCTGTACTTGCAGATCCACCAGCTGCCGGCGCTCGTGTACGGTTGCGGGCTGCCTTAAATAGTAGACCAGCTAACTCAGCATCTTGCATCGTAAATCGCTGGTGGACGGCGGCTCGCGTGTTCGAACCCGTACGAAGGTCACTAACGACGGCTAGACGGTAGGCAGCGAAGAGATTGGAAAACCAAAACGCGAGGATACCAACCTCGTGCGAGCTCCAGGGTGCAAAATCGTTGAGTTGCTCACCGAAGTCCTTCGCGGCGGTAACAAACTCACGCGTGACGACGTCAAAGAACTCTTTCGCGGAGACATTCAGCACGTTCAGAACCTCGGTCAGATCCGAGTACTCGGGGTTGTCAGGCGTACTTGGTAGCTCCACTTTCGCCGAGTAATTCCGCATGTTCACTGCTTTAGCAAACTTACAGTCGAGCTGGTTGTTCAAATCGAAACGCGGAAAATGTAGAACCGAGAGATCACATACTCCAAACTCCAGATCGTAAAGGCGCGTCGCAATTGCAGGGTGAGCCAGAAACTTGGTTGAGTCCGAGGTGCGCACATAGTCCATGTACGTATCGGGATCCTCACCTATGTATGCCGGTGCGGTGATGGCGTCGTGTACTTCTTGCTGCGCTTTCGACGGGCGGAAACCATTTTTCCTTGAGTCTCCATGGTTGGTCACGGGGACGTGGTCCGAGATACTGGCCATGTGGGAGAGCTGTGGTTCCGGCGTCGGAACGAGCGATGCGCTGCTCATGTTAGGCGCTCCGACCGTGGGCGATGCTAGCTGTAGTAGCCACTGGGCGTACGTGGCCAGTAGCACTGGATGCAGCTGCAAAATGGCTTGTACTTGTTCGGGTGAAGGGTATGTACTTGCTGTCGCCGTGGTTGGGTGATTCACATGTTCACCTTCGGCCGTATCCTGCACTGGTGGTACCTGAGGCACCGAGGTCCGGCGCCGCTTTGGGAGCGGTTGATCATTGACGAGGGCATCGAGAAGGTCTGTGAAGCGCGATGCCTGCGACTCACCGTCGGATTCCTCGCCGGTCGAAAGATCGCCGGCCAAGATAACACCGGCTGATGCTGTACGCGACCTGCTTGGCCTTTGTGGACGCACTGCGGCCATGGGTTCACTGCTGCTGGAACGTGTAGCGTTGTCAGTGGCGATCTCCGCGACCGTCCGAGTGTTGCGGCGCGTGTTGTATCCACTGCCTCGGACAGTTGGGCTTACTGGGTCTGCAAAGGTCGCACCTAGCATCACGTTTGCCGGTACCGGCCGGTTGCCGTCCTTGTAAAATGCGAAATTGACGACGTCACCGAGCTGGAGAAGTCTGTCTTGGCCGGATCTCGGGCACATCCAGGGAATCAGATCCGACGTGCGTGGTAATGTTGCTTGCGTGGCCACGTCGGCTGGTAACCTGGTGATGACCTTGGTGGCCCGCTGGCCCTGATGCCCGAACAGGCGACCTAAAACACGTTTGTGGTTGGTGGCAAGAGACGCCGCTGACGTAATGGACGGGTGTAGCTGTGCGTTCCATAGCAGCATGGCGATCACGGGCGCGACTTCGGTCACCGACGCCTGTGGTGTCTCGAACGTTCCCGACTCCGTCCGAATGACATACACGCCGTCGTGATATGCAGTGACTTGGCCGTGGCGGAAGGTGCCGTCCACGTGAGCATACACAGGGCGAAAAAGAAAAAGCCCCGGCTGACCTTCTCGTAATTCTGCGCGTGGAACCCGGCGGAGGTCGACAGTGTCCGGTGAAATCGAGGTTGTTAGAGACTGCTCTCCGTCCGCTTGGGGGACGAGTTTGGCTTGAACCACACCTTGGCGTCGAGACATGACTTCGGCATAGCGAGGCCCGTCGAGCGTCAAATCGGGGACGTCCACGGGAAGAAGCAGGAGAAGCGTTCGCGGCATTGCAGACGAACAGCGGGAGGCTTAAACGACGACCTGAGCGATGTGGCTGGGAGGCGCAAAGAGTGCGGATGAGTGCAGGCTGCACTTGGAGCATCTCGTGGGCTTCCCCACTCGGTGGTTTTGTTCTAAATATGGGTGATCCGAGCTGAAAGAGTGCAGATGAGTGCAGGCTGCACTTGGAGCATCTCGTGGGCTTCCCCTCTCGGTGGTTTTGTTCTAAATATGGGTGATCCGAGCTGCTGGACGCCGATAAGAGCCGATGGCTTCTTCATACGTACCAACAGTGGCTTACTCCCGAAAAAGGCACTTTTGACCTTCGACCAACAGGTCCATTTAACATGCTTCATTCTGCTACAGTCGGACCAACAAGCTACGCTAAGATGACCGGGAAATCAGCGCACGCGTGGACCCTCAGCTACGATTGCCATTCAGAAGGACAGTCGGAAGACCTGTGCCAGTGACCTTTATACCTAGCACTGCCACCGTGACACCAAGGGCGAGCTGCACATGCAGTTACGGCCTCACGACAATATCACAAGGCTGTCGAGCCGCGTCTGGACGAGCCGCTGACGTCTTGCGAATGCGTGTTAAGACGATGGCGACAATGCGCAGCCCCCGGCGGTGGGCTCGGAGATTCCATCACCGCTATCCCAAGTTGGGATTCCCAACCACGATAACATCCACGGCCTGCTACCCCGACCACTACGACTACGACGACGCCCCCACTCAAGTACGCTGGTATCCTGACAACGAATCTTTCGAGTATCGTGGTGCGAAGACAAGAAACTCTGCGAACAGGTGACTGTCAAGCTCCGCGAGCAGTGACCTCTTTGCCAACTACTACGCAAGTCAGCTCTGCTTATTGCAGCGTCACACCACATGACCAAGTTACCGACTCTACGGCTACAAGCATTAGCGCGAACTGCTACACGAGCATCTATCTCAGCACAAACTTGTACATCTGTACCTCGACGACGATGGCCTGAGCGGCAACTACCAGCGAACCGCTGCGTGAGTGGATACAAGATGTTCCGCGCGATCTTTTCGGCGACTACCAGCAATGCAATTTCCAGTCAAAGACGGCGACATGTTGCATGAGAAGCTACATCGATCCTGACTACGCACGTTCGAACGATTTCCGCCATACAACATGCAGCGACCCGGAGTCCCACGACAAGCAGCAGATACTATTCTGTCCACGACGCCCCTGCGACCATGCATACTCCGACAACGACCAGCAGTCAGCACGAAACCACGATACTTAGGCCAAGGGCGGCCACTACGACTATGGAGGCGAGCTGTAAGTTTGCCTTCAACGCATACACCATGTGCTGCGGACTGCGCGCGCAGCTCTGCTCGCTCCAACGCATGAACCCCCGGTGTCTTCTGTTTCCTACGACTATGACTACGGCTGCGACTGCGACTACGACTACGACAGCGGGTTCACTACGATATCAGCAGCGGGATGCGCAGCCCCGTTCGTTTTCGACGGCTACCAGCTCATTCTCGTCCGCTTTTCTGACTACCCTTTGAGCAGAGCCTCGGCGGCCTGTCCGTGCAGACGCCTACGAACTCGGTGTCGTCAGTCTACTACGACTATAACATCAGCGGCGGGCTACGTGCAATTCCGCTCACCATCAACGACTAACTCTGCGAGTCTGGTGACGACCTGCACGTGCAGTCTTGCGTCGATGTCCCCAGTGGTGGGCTGTACGTGCAGCTCCCTTGGTATTCTACGCTTACGAAAATGGTGTCGTCCGTCAACTGCGACTACGATATGTGCAGGTTTACCCATCTATTTCGACTAACTACGACATCGGCGTCGGGCTGAACGTTCAATTTCAACAGCGATAACTCGGTCTTGATCGGCTTTCAAGTCTACTACTTCAGTAGCGGGCTGTATATACAGCCCGCTACACGTAGGCTCGTCTGCTTTCGACAGCTACCCAGCTCATGCTTGTCCGTCTACTACACCGTCAAGTCGAGTGACAGCAGAACTTGAGTTGTGTTCGTGCGAGGCCCGGGGATCTCTCGGACGAGGAGCTCGTCGCTGCTGATACGACATGATGTCCCCGGTGATACGCTCTCTTTCCCTGGCGGATTTGCGCTTACACCACCACTGGAGTCGCTCTGCATCTGCTCGACATTGACCCCGGCCGAGACAATCACAAGCTGCTCCGTGGTCAACTCGAAGCTACCGCCGCACGCCGGGGGCGCTCTCAAGTGAGTCTGCGAGAGTTGCAGTGCCACTTGCACCGTTCCAACAGGAGCTGCCGGGTCTGCAGTCATAGCTAGGCCCTGTCGCAAAGTACCAACGACTTGGCCATTGGGTGGCAACATCACGGGATCCGCGAGGACGAGGAGGAACTTGTCGTGGGTGACAGTGAGGCCATTCAGGACGTCTTCGTTCAGCACGATTACAGTTGTCGGACGCCGAGCTGCGCACTGATCCGCACTTGGCCGCCGGAGAATTTCAGCGCTGGCTCGTGTACTCGACTCTGGGTGCCGCTCACTCGCGGGAGCACCAGCTTCCTCAGTGCGGTTCCCACCCTCACTGTCCGTACTTGGCCGAGACGTGAGCTCGGCAGCTTGCGTGCGAAGGCAACGACCCTCAACAGGTGATTGGCGCTGGGCCGCAGGCGTTGGTTGATGAGCCCAATTGGATGAGCGAGCTGGAAATGCGTGAGTTGGCAGGCCCACAGCTTTCGTTCAGTTGACAACGCCAACTCGAGCCGCAGCAACACGCCGCAACGGGAGACGTGGCGCGATGCCCTTCACAAAGCTCGCGTTCCCACCGCCTTTTGCGCTCCTCTTCGCTTCGTCCGTTTCCCCTTGTTCCTGTTTCGATGTTGCTCAAAGTTGTGGTAGCTGGGGAGCAGTCGTCGGAATATTTCCCTAGTGGTTGAATCCGCAGCAGCACTGCCGTCGAAATGTCGAAAATATATCGCGTACATGTCTTGTTTAATTAAGGTTCTCAGCTTCTTCTGTCGCCTTTCTTGAGAATCGAGCACCTTAGCCAGTGTTCTCTATCGCCGCCGGGACTTTTTTTCGTTGCTCGTGTTTCAAATAGCAAATACCTATCGGTGCTTTGTTATGGGCACAGCTCTTAGCTCGGAGACTTGGGTCCAGAGCGGTGCAATGGCCAGGAACAAGGCGCGGCCGGAACTGTAGTAGTCGCCGTGAACCAGCTGATCACAACGATGTCACCCCCACGCTTGACAGCGCCGCAACAGGAGCAACTACCACTAGCAACAACAACGACAGCAGCAGCAGCAGAAACGGCAAGAGCTGCTGGAACACGGCGCAAATGCGCTTTTGTAATTGAAGCAGGAAAATTATTAAGGCAGCGTCGTGGCTACAACCTCGTACGCTATTCGAAGACAACCAATACTGGTAAGCCTAAAACAAGTCGCATGAAGAGCCGACAGCAATACGATGTCGACACGCAGTAGCCTTGCGATCAAGCAGCAGCCGGTGTTGAGCGCAGCCGCCGCGACGGGAGCTCCCCACGACGAGGTAGCGGAGTCGTTATCGCCAGCAATCGGGTCCGAAGGTGTCGTCTCGCAGGTCTGTGTCTGCGCGTCAGATGCGTAGGTCTCTGCGGCTGCGGCTTGGTGTTCGCGGCCGGCTGCAGGAGGAACACCGCCTCGCGGAGCACCGAGACGGCTATGCGACGCTGGGCGTTGTTGATGAGGTCGTCCGAGTCGGTGGAGTACGCAAAGCCACCGAGGCACCACATGGCTGCGCAGCATAGCCAAAAGACGACCAACGCAGTGCTTGCCGACCAGCGTGCCCACAGCGCCGCGAGCGTCGAGTGCAGGCTGTTGAAGCGATGCAGGTTCATGGTGGTGGTGGTGGTGGGAGCGAGTTGGAGCAGAGACGACTCGGTGTCGAGATCAGGCAGTAAAGTTGGAAGTGAGATGTACAAGAGTTCGTACAGTGTGCGTCTGTTTAGCTGTTTGTCTGTTTGTCTGGTCGAATTCGTCTGTTTGGCTGTTTGTCTGTTTGTCTGTTGCTCGCACAATCACAAGATGCTCAGTGTTTACTGTACAGAAAATGTCGCCGCCATGATCAGATCCAGTCTCAACGTGACGTTAAATCAGGCACGAAGCGATCTACAGTGTACAGTACATGTACACGCAATGGTGGCCGCGTGATGAACTCATTGCATCAGCAGCGCGAAAATTGGGAGTCGCCGCTACCCTGGGGCGAGCCAACAATGGCGGCATCCGGGACAAATAGACCGGATACAGAAGCATGGCGGTCTCGACGGGCACCTCAACCTTGACTGCGCGTTGGCCAAAACAGCCATTGCATACTCAACCAACCTACTGCTGCTCGACGCAGTACTCCAACCTCCAGTCAAGAGAGAGCACACACAAGCTGTCGGCTCCCGACTGCAACTTGGCGTGCGCTCTTTCCTCCTTTTTTGTTACCTCTCCGCCCAATTCAGTACTCGGTGAGCGACTTTCTCGAGTGGGTTTATCCCCCAAGCCCACAGGGTGACGAGCAGGCTTTCACAACACCAAAATCATCCTTGGCTGTTATCTGACTGTTTCCACGAAAACCAGCCAACAGCCAATTCGTCGCTTGATGCCGTGACGACCCGGGCGACATTCCAGTACTGAGCGCTAGACGTTCGCCACCTTCAACCGCCGACTGGAGGACAACTTTTTGAGGCGCGCGGGTGTAGCACATCCCATCTACTCGATTTGTTGGGCCAGACGAGTGCCGACCATGGATTGGGCCTACTGACCCAGGGCTGTTCAAGACGGGCGCTGTGTTGGGGCTAGAATTTCTCATACAAAACACGCAGACGCACGCCATCGGTCGTTTCGCACGCAATTTTCCGATCTCTATTAATAACCGTGAGTCCAGTATTGCTGTACACTCGCTTGAGTGCTGCCAAGCCTCCGCTACCTGCGGCACCGCGAGGAGACCGAAGAATCATTCTCGATTTTGCTGGGTCGCGAACTACCGTACCAGCATGAGCGACGCGGCCCCGGTCCGCCGGGGCTTCGGCCGCCCGCGAGAGGCTCTCATCCCCGCCGCCAACGACGTGTTTCCCGACTGGAGCCCCCTGGCTACCTTCCTCGAAGATATCAACGTTGCGGTGCGTTCCTCAACCGGTACTGACGCCCGTAATAGGGGGGTTCGAAAGTCGGAGCGGTGGAAAAACGGTTTGGGACGAGAAGACATCCTTCCAGAAGGATGGGAAGTCTACCAGCGAAGGTACGGCTGCAAAGTCGACCGCAACGGGTGCCCGTGTGAGATCGTTGCCAAGAGCGTCAAGCATGAAGGCGAGTGGCGCGTCAAGATCATGCACGCTCATGGGCACAACCACCCTCTCGACGGCCTTCCTTCCGACGGCAGCGGCGAGCAGACGAACGCCAAGCGACGCAGGACCGACGATCGCTCGGAGGCACCTGCTGAGGGTCGTTGCCTTCGCACGCAAGCTGCCGAGCTCACGTCTCGGCAAAGTACGGACGGTGAGGGTGGGAACCGCACTGAGGAAGCTGGTGCTCCCGCGAGTGAGCGGCACCCAGAGTCGAGTACACGAGCCAGCGCTGAAATTCTCCGGCAGACAAGTGCGGATCAGTGCGCAGCTCGGCGTCCGACAACTGTAAGCGCGCTGAACGAAGACGTCCTGAATGGCCTCACTGTCACCCACAAGGTCCTCTTCGTCCTCGTGGATCCCGTGATGTTGCCACCCAATGGCCAAGTCGTTGGTACTTTGCGA